>WOFM01000256.1:0-119968 GCA_011428145.1 Ericerus pela
CAATATACCTATTATACCTGTCTAATGCATGCCGCCATACGCGCCTCTGCCTGGCTTTCTTGTCCTTTTAACACCAAATTTACGTTAATTTTTTTTATCTCGATGTACCTATACCTATCCTAGCCGCGATAATAATACACGGATTTTATTATACGACGACTGGTCGGGCCAGAAACTTTTTCCTGTAATAAGTCCCCTAAAATTTAGACTAATTAAATTATTGTTTTCACAGATTTTTTTTTTTTTTTTGAAATTAAATCATTTTTTTATTGTTTTTTTTCTTCCGGCGCTGAGAAAATATGCAAAAGAATGTTATGTCTGCTCGCATCTAAATGAAGCTGAAAGAGTATATTAGGTGTCAATCTATTTAGAACAGGCCTACCTCCGTTGAAATTGAATATGAAACAAAGTGTCCAGCACTGCCCATAGGCGGATTTTGCGGTGGTTCAATGGGTATAATGCACTCCCATGAATGCGTCTGGCCACTCTGAGAAAATTTCAAAAAATTTATCCAATCTGCCTTTTCATTGTGGGACAATACTCATATGAGGTAATAGGGGCTCGCACCCCTCTATGACAGTCGTCGCTCAAAGGCTGGCAATAATCGTCTTCATGACGTTAAACAAACTTACACTGGTGCGTTTGTATGTTCGTACCTGTACGTACATACAGGTAAGATACATTGCACGGGCCAAGATCAATTACCTGATAACAATCTCGGAAATGTCACAGCCCGGTACCAAACGCGCTGCGTCGTTTCTTATCACCTCGACAGAGGCAAGAAAATGACGTAACGCATGACATAATTATGTACATGTACGTATGTAGTGTGTCTGTGTGCGTATACCAAATCCTGTATATAAACTCTCAGAACCGGCTCAAAAATCGCCAGTGTTTGCCGAGGATTTGGCTCTCCCATACTTGACCGTATGAAGTGGCAGAACACGCAATTACTGTTGAAGACCTTCTAGTGTGAATATATCTCACGACAAGGTATTCCACATTCATATTCCATTGAAATCCCCATACAGTGTTCTATTTAAGAAATTGAAATAGTTGGACAAATGTTACATATCTGAACATTCAACAGGAGGTTTGTTCTATTTTCCAAAAAAAAAAAAATGACACCGAGTGACACCAAGAGAGGCCATTCCGCTACATTTGAATTGTATTTGTTCTTCGATTGATCAACTGGTGCATTTATTCTGCAACAGTAGTGTCAACCCCGTGAGGCAAATTGATGATTACTGATTGGGTAGTTCTTCCAAAGTCAAACCGATTTGCAAAAGGTTGCACACATTTAACTGAAAGAATTTTCGTAAATTTATTGTGCACGAAAATTCCTTCAAAGTTACAAAAATTTAACCAACCAGAACACAGATAGCTGGAAAATCATCATGTTTACAAAAGAAATATTTGTGAAACATTTGTCACATTATTGAAAACTCTAGGACATTATTGAATTTTTACAAAAAAAGTTGCAATATTACACCAATGTTTCAGAAATGTTGCAATATAAGAGTTATCAATACTATTTTTTTGTCTCATTGCCCCATAACTTCGCAATGTTTCAGTGATCTTCCACAAATGGTACAAATATGATACAGTGAAGCTCTTATCAGCGCAACATGAATTTTCAATGTTTCACAAATGATACTAAAAAGTTACAGTGGAGCTCTTTTCATTATATCAGCACAACTTTTTTGTCCCACTGCAACAATAATTTACTACATGTTTCATAAATATATCATGAATATTTCCAAGAAAATTTTCAAATGTATCTTTATCGTTTCATTGTAATATAAACTTGCAATGTTACTGTTGGACTCCGGCAATAATTTACGACAAAACCTTCCTAATTTTTTGAAACCTCGTTCATACACAAACATAGTTAAAGTGGCAATTAAGATGGGAAAGATCAAGTTCTATGTTTTTAAGTATCTACCTACCTAGGTCTTCATGAAAATCTATTTATATTTCCAGTTTCGTGAACTCACTACATACATAGCTCATTTCCAAGTCGAAAGCTGCTCTTATACAAGTTTTTTTTTTCAGTATATCCATTATAGGTAGTCTAAAATCTCTTTTTTATCAGAGGAAAAATAAACGTATAACTGTGATAAAACTTCCCGAGTGTTACTTCACTGCACCTCTGCGCGAGAGCTGAGTTTGAAATAATTGATAATTTCCTTGCGCGTTTTCGACTCTTGGTGTAGCAGTTCGTCATTTTTTGAACAAGTACACAAAAGTAACCAAAATGGCGTTTGGCTCGGTTGATTTCTTCTGCATTTTTTTATCAATTTTTATTTTTCTGTCTATTAATCTATGGTAGGTATCTACACAGCCCGCCACAATTTCTCTTCGTATCCCGAGAGTGTACGATGGAACTCGCTCAGATAAAAAAAAAGTTTTCTTCACATAATTATGTTCTCTTCCCAAAACTGACCGAGTTTGTTATGAGTCAGCAAAAAAATTTGGAAGTGCAAATTCAAAAAAATTCAAAAACATTCAAAAAAATTAATAAGAAAAAAACGCATGGTGTGAATCAAGTTGCATAACGCACGTTGAAAGGCAGTTTCGTAAAAACATGTTTTAGTGGAACTGCCTTTCAACGTACGCTATGCAATTTGTTTTACACATATACGTTTTTCTTTCTGTTTCAAACATGAGGGTATGTAATTTTGAATCGATTAAGGTGAATAACCAGTTCTATCATACCCTTACGGGATAGAAAAACAAACAAGTACACACTGTGTACTGGATTCTCTGAACAAATCCATGAAGTTCTCTGCTACTTTCATGGTTTGCCATTATATCTTAGTATCTGTAACGAATATAGACGAACATTCTTTAAAATGCCCGCCTATATTTTTACACAGACGAATTCATTCGTCTTATTTTTTATTTTCTCACACTTTTTTTATTCTTTTTATTCTTTGAACAAACCTAGCAGGAAATGGCATCGTCTGAATTCGATGAAAATTGTCTTTTCAAAAAAACAATTATGGCTGACCTCAGCTAATATCACACACGTGTGACTTAGTTGAAATATCTGTTTAATTCTGGAAAACGTCAATTCTCCTTCTTTTTGGTAGCAACCAATCATAATAAACTAATCCCACCTGTTCTTACCATTTCTTCTTTTTATCATGTAAAAATTAAATTATAAAAATTCTTACACTGAAGAACAAATTGTTCACTTCTTCAATTTTGTTCAGTTCTTTAATTTTGTTCAACTCATTTGTCCAATTCTATTATTTTGTTGTAAATGAAATTTATTATATTTTATAAAAAGATTCTCGTTGAAAATTAATTGAAGTCTTAATCTCTCAACAAAGTTAAGGTCCACTATAGTGAAGTGGATACCTAGTACATTCAAGTTTAATTTATAAAGTCTATTTTATTTTATTATAAATATTTATTTGTGGTTTTCCTCAAATAAATATTTCGTAAAGTGTCAACGTCAAAAATAGGAAACAAATTGTGAACCAACACCTGTTTCTGGCGTTACATTATCATCGAGTGTCCTTGGCAATGGCGTATCCAGGTAGGGTTAAATGGGATTAGATCTCCGGGAATTTTTAAAATTCCCCTTTTAAATAAAACTAAGATAAAAATTTCCGAGCAGAGTGCTCAAAGTTCTGTTATTGTTCTCTGAAACTAAAATATGATTAAAATACCTATTATTTCATTGTTTTTCTTAACAGTAGGCACATATTTTGAAATTTTTGTTATTCTTTCGAAACGGAATTAAACCCATTTTGTTAACATTGTAGGGACCGCGTTCTTTCTTCCAGAAATTTCTTCTCTAATTTTACCATTTAAACACCCTTAAATTTTCAATAAGGAATAATGAAACACTCACTCCCGATGCAAATATTTTTTCTATGTGCTTTCATAGATATAAGTTAACCTAAAACTTCATATAATGTTCCACTCCTTAGGTAGATAGTACCTTTAATTTATCCAAGTTTCCAACAACAGTACTTGAACATTACTTTTATTATCAGGGGCGTTCCAAACAAGGGGTGAGGGGTTATCTACCCTTCAAAGGTTTTCTTCAATCGGAAAACTTAGCCAAAAACTTGACACAGTTGTGAAAATCGATAATCGGCATCCTACTCATAAAATGAGAGATGAAAACTTTAGCCCAGCAGTACTTCGTTAGAAAACCTAATTTGCCAATAAATTAATCCACCATTCAAAATCTGCAGTTCATTACTGCAATAAAAACATAATCGAAAATTTTCAAAAATTATGAGAAAAATTGTAGTTTTTTCAGAGTCATAAAAAAACAATTTTTCTAGGAATATTCTCAGAAACGATTGAACCATTCGACACCGAACTCCTACCAGGTCTGTTCCTACATGATGACTACTTTTTCTGAAACTCAAAAACGCGATCAAAATATTTTCTCCCTCAACTTTTTCTTTTCCAGTTTTCTTGAAAACTTATAAACTAATAGACATCAATCTTTTATCAACCTTGAGATATGAGGACTATATCGCATAAAAATTTCAGCCATTTTTTTTGTAGTTTTCTTAGAATGTTGGAAAAACTTTTTTCCAGGAATTTTTAGCATTCAAAATACTTCTCGAGTCAGTTTGTGAAAAAGTGTCCACCACCCAAGTTTTACCATTGTTTTATGCATGAAGTGTAAGAGAAGGAGTCGATAACGATAGTAAAAAAAGTGAAAGGAGAAAATGGCGAGGAAAAATAAAGTGGAGATGGTAAGGTTGTTTCGTTGTTTACAGAGCGAATACAAAAATGAATGAAAATGAAAAATGAACAACTCTTAACTTTTTATCTTTTTTATAATTTTTATTCATTTTCAATGCCCTCCTCTTGTTCTTACAAAGTGTAAGACCTGTGAATTTTTATTCTCTAGTTTTCTCAGAAACTATTAAACAAATAAGCACAAAACTCCTATCAAACCTGGTCCTACATAAGAACTACATTTTGTGAAAATTTCAGTCCTGTTATTAAAATTCTGAAAAAAAACCACTTTTTGAACAATTTTTTTATTTTCTAATTTAAAAACAAGTAAACGAATAGGCAACCAACTTCTACGAGACTTGCACATCCGTAAGAACAATAGGTTGTGAAACCTTAAGCTCGATCTCCTTCTTAATTTTCTCAGAATCCTGAAAAAACCCAATTTTCCAGAAATTTTTTGTTTCCCATTTCTAAAAACAACTGAACCAATAGACAACAAACTCATAACAGACCTTGTCCTGTAATTATTAATGGACTATCATTCTTCTTGAAACGTTTAGCCCTATTAGGTAATGCGGTAGTTGTCTCAAAATCATGAACCCCAAATTTAAGGTGATGTATATACCTATATAATTGCACACATGAAAAAAATTAGATGAAATTGAGAAAATAGTACCTACCAATCGTTTTTTTTTTTTTTACAAGGTCCATTTTATTGGGCCGTTTACAAAAAAAACTGGGTAAAATTAGGTGAAAATGGAAAAATGGCACCAATCGGTTTTTTTTCTCATGAAAGTATTAATTTTCATCATCCTCACTTCTAACCTTTCACAACTTCAATTTTAATACCCCATTTACAAGCAGATTTGTAAAAATTCCTACCAATTGGCAATTTTTTTAACTGACACCCTCACCAATAAGGAAGTCTCGGAACACCCATGATTATTATAAGGCTTTATAATGTTCTCAGGTATTTCTTTCTCGTTCAAAATGTCGTCGTCCTTTTGAAGCTTCATGTAAATAAGGGTAACAGCAGAAAACTGATAAAATTCGAGAATATCGATCGCAAAAATATTTTTGGGTCGACCAGTGAAGAGTTACGTGCAGTGAAAAATTTGCGAGTATACATTCTGTGGGATGTTTTCAATTCCCTTTTGAAAATCCTCCTGGTAAGGTGGTCTTCTCTGGTGACCGTACCGCGGATACAGTTCACCTGTCGAATTACAAAAAAGTTAGGCGAAAAAATAAATTGTATAAATGTCAGCCTATTTGTGATTTTTCGGGCATTTATTTTTCTTTTCTCGACTTTTACCTATTGACGTGGCTTCTGCACGAATTTTATGATTTCGAAGGCGGCTGTATCGACCTTCTTTGGCTTCTCTCATTTTGCAAAAATTCTTTAATACCGTCCCTAGCAGTAACGTAACGTAGCAGTGAGGAAGGTGTTTGAGGGATAAATCGCCCCTCCAAACCCTCTGAAAATTCAGTATTTCTGTGCAATTATCAATTGTCGAAATAATATATTCGATACGATCAGTATAATTAGTATGTAATACATACATATATTACTTTAATACCTATACTCTTTCCAGTTGGGAAATGACTACGTAGAATTGTGCAGCTCCATGATGAGTGTTGGCATGAACAGAGTGTGCTGAACGCAGCAGGTATTTTGGACAGCCTAGGTACCACTTTCAATGCTACTGTAAGCATGTTCTACTTACATAGTGGTGAGCAGTGTTTGTCACGTGGCCAATATAGAGGCACCAGGTTAGTAGGTGTGTGCATTGGAGCGTGGTAGATGCTCCCTCATCACCACCCTTTGGTGCACAACCTTCAGCGCCATCACATTTTGGTGGTGGTGAGGTGATAAACTACCAACTGGCTTGTGTGTCCAAGAGAGGACATTGTTTCCACCTCTCGCATCATATTGAGGTCACCACTTTAGGTATTCAGGCGGTAAGGGGATTCAAACCTGCACTAGCTGAATACCTAAACTGCCCGCTTCACTGCTACCCAAAATGCAGCACCATTCTCACTCAGTCACGGCACTGGGTGACGTTGATTGAGGGAGAAGTCCTTATATGCCAATGTGTGGTAGCCTCCACACCACCCTTGAAATGAGACCAGAAGATTGCAATGAGAAATATTCTACTGGAACAAATTCTGAAACTTTCATGAAATAATAATGTAACTGTCGTTGTTCAATCACTAGTTGGTAACACCATATCAACATTCTCCAGTTCCTATTCAGTTGCATCGTCTATCTGTTCAGTTAGTGAGTTGTGTCTGTTCATGTTAATATCTCTCTCATCATTAAAGTCATTTATTAGTGCGGTACTTGTGTTTTTCTCTTTTATTTATTCTCCGGTGTAATAATTAATGATCGTCTACTTCATACTTCAATGATACATTCTCAAATATGTTTTTTGAGGGGCTGAGCTTAAATTTACAGTCCATTTTTGGATTGAACCATTCGTTGTGATTTAAGTAATCCAAAAAATGTGATTAACAGCAACTTTTATATTTATGAGAAATGAATTTGTTTCTTCAGTCACTGAGTCTATACAGTCAATTTTTTTATTAAACCATTCACTGATTCCCTTTTAGCACTCACATTTGACTTTACAATAGGGGCTGGAAAAACTTTTTATATTTTATTTAATAGTCTACCTATTGAAGAGAGAGTATTTTGGTACGCCAGATTTAAATTCACAGTCCTTTTTAAGATTAAACATTCCTTTGTCTCAGATAGGCTTTACAAACTTGATTATACCTTTAATCTACTGCACACTCCTTGGTTTTTTGGTAATTTACGTTACAATTCCAAACGAAATCTACCAAAATCAATAATATTATACCTAATTATGCTGTATTGTTGGTTCTAGCTGTATGTATGCAAGTACAAATTTTTCAACGCAACATACTGATGGCAAATAAGTATCAGTTAGCAATGTTTTTTAGATATTTTTAACTTTTCAAAGTGAAAACTTCAAAAAATCAGCTGTTGTTTACACATTAATTTTTGCAAGTACGTTACACTCACGCCTTCTTTTATTTATTTATTTATTTATTTTTTGTTGTTCCACAGCTTTTTGGTTAAGAATTCAACCCTTAAAAATATGATTTGCGACTTTAGTCAACAAATAGTCTCCTAGTCTCAAAAAGTAGGCACTACAATCAAAATGCAAGAACAATACCTACTTAAGTATCACGAGTGACTTGAAAATTATTTATCTCAACCTGTATGGTCGAAGATCTCAATAAAGTTATATTTATACGCATAGGTATTATGTTCATGCAGGACAGATATAACTGAAAATAGAAAGAATATAAGAATTACTATAAGTATCTCTTGCATTCGGTTCTAAGTGACACATCTACCAAAAATAAGATTTTTAACATTCTCTATATTTTCGCACCTGCCGAATCGAATGGTGATGTCATTTTAAGTGAAAAAATTTGTATTGTATTCAACCGAAATCACGATTCAAAACTGCATTTTATGCCAAAAAATACTACGAGTTTATTTTCTTAGAATGAAAACCCACTAAAGGTCACTTTGGTCTTAAAACCCGTTAAAAAAAATTTTTATTTTAAAAATGTAAGTAAAGACATCAATTAATTGAATAATTTTGTTTTCAAAAGGTACTAAAGTTATCGGATGATTTTCCATTAAAACCTAATATACTTACGACGTCATGCTTTATGTATAAAATTGTTTTGAAAACCTACTAGAGGACACATTCGGTGTGAAAACCTACTAAGGGAAACTTTGATGGTAAAAATAATAGGTTTGAGCGAACCGAGAGATTCATCTATTTGCAAATAGTACCAGTGTTGCCAGTCTACATAATATTTAAAAAATCAAGAAACTAGCTAGCGTAGAAGCGTATGATTTATGGATATAACAAACTCATCCACCTTGTGAAACGAATCAACTACAATATGTACCTCTACCTACAGTATCCAAAACTACGATAGGTCTAACTTACATAGGTAATGAAATAGGCGTTTACACACGATACTTCGCCATTATACATACCTACCCCAGTAGTAATTATTAACGGACCGATGAAAACGAATTACCTATCAACAGTTACATAATGGTGTAAGATGCGAAATAAAATTGTATGCAAAACGTATAAAATTACCAAATGCTGCCGACGTAAACGAAAATCGTCATGACAACGTGAGCTTTTAATCTCGAGTTACAGACTCATTAAAATTTATCATTGCGAAGATTTTGCGGTATTTTTCTGCCCCAATTTACATATTCGAATGTTTATGCGAAGTAAATAAGAGTATAAAATACATTTTGCAGGTAGGTATTCGCAGCCGCAAATTTGGCAATATTTTATTTACATTTGTTTTTAAACGACGAGCTTATAAAATACAGGAAGAACGTTGACACGAAAAACTGTCGAAGCGTGAGAAAAACCAGAAGTTGTCTGAATTCGTAAGCGGGCCGGATTCGTCGTAAATTTATTTAAATTGTCCGATATTAACCGAGTATGCCTATTTACAGCAGGTATAGTTGGTCGCCGTTTTTCGATGATATTTTAGCGTAAATATTGCACGATACCAGACTGCTATAGTAACATATTCGAGGACAAAGTAAAACTCGATGGCTACACTCTCTGTTTGTTTAAAAGATCTGAGAGGCGAATGAGTCCATGGCTTCCTGTTTTGGACTCTTGGCAGTTCACGCAAGTACGAGCCCACTTATTGCAGATTTTACTCAAGACCAAACAAATCCTGATAATACTAAATAAGCTGTACGTTTGTGTCCGGAGTGTGATAGGTTATGCACGCGGTTGAATGCCATTTTACAATATTTTATCGGCAGGGATGGCCTATTCTTGCCTTTACTGACATCGCATGAGCATAAAATGTTGGTACTGGAAATTTTTCTCTGTCTCAATTTGAGAGAAGTATCGTCGTTTGACAACAGCTGTTGCAATTCTGCATCCTTAATCTGATTGTTAGGTATTTCAGAATGAGATAATTGAACAGAGGCCGGGATATCTTTGATCATACAAAGAGCATCAGCTTGAGTGATTAATTCCCCAATTTTATACTGAATGTCAGTTATACCTAGTCAATTGACCATTGTAGTTTAATTGTTCTGCTCTTCTCGCCGATGCTGGCTCTGGTTTTTGCATGAAGGCGTCGTGTACTAGGGGTTTATGATCTGCATACACAGTAAAACATTGACCCTCTACTTGATGCCTGAAATGCTATAACGCAGCAATCTGATTTATTTTTAGTATTAGAGTATCCGATTTTAATTTATTCCATGGATTGAGAAAGCCTACTCTTTTTCATTTTGTTTTCGTTAGTTGAGTTTGTGAAATTTAACAGAACGTTAGTTATTTATTTTTTTCATTTCCATCATTTTGGTTTCCATTTCCATTAAGTTTCCTGGTTTTACTAAAATTTTATATTCAGTTTCCATTTCCATTTGTATTCAAAAAAATATTTTTCCTCTGTTTAAAATTTTCCTAATCCAGCTCAAATATTGATATATCGATAATTTTTCCGCAAACATCGATGTTTTTCCAGAAACAAAATTTTAGTGTTTCTGTTTACATCAGTATCTGCGGGGAAAAAATATGATTTCCATTTCTGAGAAATTTGGTTTCTGTTTTCTCAATCCCCGATTTATTTTTATTCACTTATCAGTGATTTCGTATTTTTAATTTTTAATTTTTCTTCGCTTCTGTTGAATTTATTAATAACTTAATGCGATGGCTGAAAGTTCGATGGAAAGTCAACAATAAAATTCACCTAATATAATTGCAGTTTGAGAAAGTGATGATGGTACTAAAGCTTTGATAAGAATCTACCCGAATTGATAAAAAAAATTAACAATTAACTGTAAAATTATAGATTCTTGTTCGACCTTTAGGTGCCTATATCTAAAGTGAGACTGTAACCGTGAAAAATACAGAATCGAGAATCTGTAACTTGTAAAAAAAAAAACAGATTCGCTCAAACACATCCAATGTTAATTTTCCTTTGTGAGTAGCGCTTCATATTTGCCATAAGTAATATTTTCTTATCGTGTTAATCGTCGCAATTAAATTTGAAAATCAACAGTCGAAATCCATCGCATAGTACCCGTATCTATACATACAGAGCACATACCTACGACGCATATTAATCTGGCATAGCGAAGGAACACACTGTGTGTTGGCGTTCACAGTTTGACTCATTTGTACGTTCTTATCACATTGACATTGGCATGGATTTATTCTAACCCGTTCATTTTCTAGCGTGAATATACATTTAGAATCACAAACATGGCGTAATAGGTACGTAGTTCATACTTGTTTGTAAAATTAAAATATTATTTCGGTAGGTAGGTACCTACCTATAGTGAAAACATTTAAATTGGTTAGGCTAACAGGTCGACAAGTGAAATTCATATCTTATTGCGGCGTAAAGCCATACATAGCCATACAGTTGCAAAGTTAGCGTGAAATAAGTAAGTAAAATAGATATTCAAATTTGTATACTACTCGGATCATGCGAAATAGGCTAATCGATAGGGAGATGCAGCGTAGGTACGTAACTATATGTAAATATAACTATAAATTACATCAGATTGTCATAAATTGCTTTCAAACATATCGTATAGTAGATACCTACCTACTCCGTACTCGTAAGTAGATTTCTGATTAGGTATTGAAGAATCCAATTACGTTACAGCTACGATTTGAACAGACTATTGGTAAGTACTTAAGTTACTTCAATTTGCAACAGATTAAAACCATCATGATCAACACTTTTGCAGGTAATTCAGTGGAGAAACGATGAAAATGGCTGCACATACTGAGTCTGGTGGACACGAATCTAAAATGGAGGAGCTTATTGATCGAATGTTGGACTTGGCGTTGCATAAAATAAAAAACGACGTCACTCAACCATTCGTAATCGCAGATACGACGATCGAGTTTAAAAAGGTAAAAACAACAAAAGTGATAAAAGCTTATCATTGAGTACTTATAAGATAGGCCATCTTTTGATCTCTGCGTGTAAAATTTTTTTTTTCAAAATAAGTATCAATGGCGGATTCAAGGTGGAAAATAGGAAAACCTTCTACCCCAAAACCAAAAAAAAATGAACAAAAAAAGAAAAAATGGAGGGAGAAAATAAAATACAACCGCAGAATTGAGATAAGAATAACTGTAAAAAAATTAGTTGAAAAACCAAAAAAAATCTCAACTCCCCAAAAATGTTTTCATTTGCCCCCAAAATGCCTTTCTGGATCCGCCACGACTGGGTATAGGGGAAAGGCTGGTAAGAGTACACACTTAAGGTTTGATCTCATGTAACTGAGTCAAAACTCGAGGGATTTTGTTCAAATTTGGTGTAACTATGCTGTGAACTTTTATTTACTTATTCCCTACCTTCAAAATTTTCAAGAGCCCATCAAATTGTTCAGGGGGTAAAAGTATAAAAAAAATCAAATGCGTACTCTTACATGACATGGCATCTAAGAGTACGCATTTGAGTTTGTAAGAGTACGCACCTAATTTTTTTCATTGATTTTGAGAAATTGCATAGTCTGAAATATATATTTATTTCATAAGAACATCAGCACAAGTCACAAACAAATTTGTTGATTCCCGGATAACTAGTGTAGGATTCATGCCACCAGTGTTTACATTTGTCACATATAATCCACTCTTCTGCAGGCGGATTAGAAAAAAATTCTTCACATGCTGGGCATGAAATTTCCTCGTTTTTGAAGGTAAATTTTTTAGCACTTGTCGTCGTTTAGTTTTGCTTTTATTTCGATCCAGTTTTCTTTTGTGAAGAATAGGTTTGTTTTGTGGACCTTTTTTCATAAGAAACAAATAAATTAGTAATAGGAACAAAATGCAAACTCTTACACACCTGTGAGTTTTACCAATAATATCAGTTTTACTAACTGATAACAAAATACAATTATAACTGAAAATATATGAAAAGGTAGTGAAAAGTATGTAGTTTGAATAAATATGATTACTCACTCAGTCATTTTCAATAAGAGTCATTGAATTCTTATTCCTTGCTTTAAAAATATTATATCAGAAACAAAAAAATACGAAAATTTGCAATAAAAGTGGAAATAACAATTATAAATTCACGTTTTTTGGCATGGTGGAGGAGTATTTAAAGTAGAACAACATACGAGAATGAGCAGTGTTGCCAACCTTTCAGTTGCAAAAAAAAGAAGCAATGCGTACTCTTAGAGACTGCGTATTCTTACTGGCCTTTTCCCTACCTATTTAACTAAGTAATAATTAACAGGTATTATGTACATAGGCTTGCACAAATTACATTGGTTCTGTAATTAATACCTACGGTATGGTTACAGAAATTTTTATGCTTGTCGTTATTTAATGCAAAAGTTGTTTTACGAAATGGAAAATTATGGGGAATTGACACGATCACTCGTCCTCATTCGGTGGACTTCGAATACAACGATCCTTTAGCAGATGTGAAATCCGATGTCTCAGTTGACAGCTTAAAGGTTGCGTATGAAATTGTTTTCATTTTGAAGCCGAGGCTTGAGCCCATTAGCCTTATAGTACCTATTCTGGCTTTTGATTTGTCCATGGGTTACTTACTTGTGTTCTTACAGGTAACGGGTTTGCCCACAGAAATAAAATATCTAAAATACTCGGTAGGTAGATAAAGTATTAGCCTTTAGCCTACACATAAAACATAAAGCCAATTCTAAAACAATTAATCCGAGTAACTGGGTGCCTAAAATACTTTGACAACTGTAGAAAATTGGTAGGTACATTTCAAAGTCTTGAATAATAAACGAAGTTTACGACTTTGTGGGACTGCCATTTCCCCTCCATATTGGAAAAATGACACTCAAAATCAACTTATTCTTTGAAAAAGCTAATGAACCACCAATTATGGATCAGTCAATCGAATTTAAATTTCTGGTCAGTAGTTGGTTCAACCTATTAACAAGGTAATGGTAATAAATTCTGAAGTAAAGAGTCTACAATCAGTTGATAAGCAATTCAATAATAAAAAATTATTAAAACGAGGTAAAAATAATTTTCTTCTTTGAGTGTTGTGAATTTGCCAATAAATTTGTAATTTTGAAAAAAGGTGATATCAAAATATAATCATAAGTAAGTACTTACTCTAAATTAATAATTTTTAATCAAATTATGATTTAAAAAGTTGAAGGGACATTCAAGGAATGACTTTTGAGTAAAATTAGGACTACACTTCTATGTTATTTCTTTGATTCCTCAATATTTTAGGGATGTGTTGAAATGTGCTCAAAGATATGATAATTTTTGATTGCCTTTAGAATGAAGAAGCAGACCATAAATGTCCCTTTAACCACAAAACACACTTCCACACCCATTATTGAATTTTAAATTTTAAAAAATTAATCCACATTTGAGGTATTTTTTTAATCAACATTCGATGACCTTAATTTCTAGAATAATTTTAGAAAAGATTGAAGTTATGATAAACATCGATTAGGGGAGAGAGGTACACAGTGGAACTTTTTAAATAGCCTAAAATAATGTTTTTTTTTTAAATTCGCCATTACGCATATTCCAAGGTGTATTCCTTCTTTCTTATCAGTGATTTATCGTTTTCATATGTTTAAAGTTATTTTTCAAATCATTTTTCAGTTCATACAAAATTAAAAAAAAAGTTTAAATGGCAGTCATTAGGTATTATACTATATCATCTTCAGTTACCATTTCTTCAGTGTGCACGCACAATTTTGGCCCAAAATAATGATACTGAATGTTTTGAAAATTTGTTCTACGAAAATACTTGTATGGGTACTCAATGAAAGGGCCAAGTGTGGTACACAGTAGAACTATATAAACAATATTAGTAGGTACCTACATAGTGGAACACTAATTTTTAGTATCTTGAAGGTTTTCTGAAGTTATTGAGGTAAATTATGATTCAAATATTTATTTTAATAATTTAGTAAACAGTTTTAAGTACCTAAATTTTATTCGAATATTTTTTAATAATTTTTTTTCTTTAATTCATTAATTTGGCAATTCTATTTACCTGCAGAAAAACATTCAGATTCTCAAGTTTTAATTATGATTTGTCAAAACAGAAATCCATCGATGAAGTCCTAATTATTTCTCTCACTTGCAGAATATTTTTGGACTTAATTTGTATAATTTATGCGCGTGTTCCGCTGTATATCATATGCTACCCACATCGTACACAATGGAATGATTTTTCACTTTTTTTTTTGGATCATTCTCTTCAACTGTTAACTGATAGATTTTGGTTTTCAGCAGCTTGATCGATGTAAAAAAATGAGCTTTTTCCCTCGGTATATATTTTAAATTTTGATAAAAGTAAAATTTGGGAAGTTACAGCTGAAAAAGCAAAAAATATACCACTGTGTACCACCCTCAGCTAAGTTAAGTATCTTCTTGAAAGACTGAAATTGGCCTAGTTCAATTCAAGTTTTATGTAAAATTGAATTTTGAAATATACCATCATTGTGAATTGATTCATAATTATCTAGAGATTTTGAAAACGTTCATATCTCTGGGAGTAGAAATTCGCCAGAATTTCACCATGTGATTTGGTGATTTTTGTAGTATAAGAAAATAAAAATTGGTCCAGCGTCACTGATCCATTATTGGTGAGGTCCAATTTAATGTGAGTTAAATATTTTCAATAATATTTTTTCATCAGTACTATGAAGCAGGGCTTGACAAGGGACCAAGACAAAACATAAGGGATATGTGGGGGTATACGCTATACAGTTCATTTCATTTCAGTCAAATTTGCCTATTCCAGAGATACGAAGGAACATAAACATCTGATCAACAATATTGGTGGTTTATTATCTTATTTTCCATAAGAGTTACGACAGAAAATAGTACCTATCATCAAATTTCCAGACCAAATTCTCTACAAAATTTGACTCAAATTCTTTTTCTAATCTGTACTTTTGAATTAGGTGTCATGTAAAATTAAGGGTATTGCTTCAAAACTGCATGAATACTCTTCAAGGTATCATAAAAAATTGTTGGTACTTGTTATCGTTTGTTAAATAATAAATTTTGATTTAGCCTATATATTATATACATGTTTCTACGAAATTTATAGTGAATATGTATTATTTTCATTCGGGAATTCTTCCTCAAAAATGATCATCTTGGGGTATAATATCGGAAAAAAGTTCTGAAACCCAGTTATAAAGTATTTGTTTCTAATAACTGACTGTTGCTCGATTGTGCAAGCTTTTTTTAGTTTAATTTTATACCTGTATAGCACAAACCTAGCCTAGTTCTGTTTAAAAATTATTATCAACCTCAAGTTTCCACCCCAGAAAATCAGCAATTTTTGCCGAATTGTTTTTCCTCCTCACGTCTCCTAATAATGGGTAACTTGCCATTTTATCAACTTTTGGATTTCTTCTAGGCTATCAAATGAATTTAAAAAATGTACCAACGATAGGTTGGCCTAGTATAAAATTTGTGTAATAAAATTGAGTAAATTATAGTAAATGTTCTAATGATTTCTAAGTCACTAAGAGATAATTATCAGAAAAATTTGGTTCCAATAATATATATACAGTGTATTTTCCAAAGGAAAATACAACTACTGAATTCAATGAAATGACGGGATCTCGGGGGCTGTATCTATGGAAAAGCGCCGATTCTGAGTCGTAGATCGAGGGTATATAGGTCAGTCAAATTCTTCTGTACACACACACACACATATATATATATATATATATGGATATATTATAGATTTCCACTTTTTGCTCATTTTGGCACTATTTGGAAGTCTGTGGAGCCTCCGCTGTTTGACCTATCGCAATAAAACTTGAGATAGCTTTAAATTCGTGTTAAAATTTTTTTAATTTATGCGTTAATTTCGAAGGAAGAGGTTCTCAAATTGTTGCAAACCCACCATGTTGTCATCACGATAACTTTCGTAAATTAAAAGATTTTGGCTTGAAATTTTTATGGCAGTTGGAAACTATTAAGAAATGGTTTTATATTGAATTTGAGCAAAATCGGTCAACTGGTTTTTGAATGGCAGCCATTACAAAATTGGACATTTTTGAAAAATACACACTTACTGCGGTTCCCCCATCCCCAATCGTTCTATGACACAAAGATTAATAAGTAGATTTTCAATAGAAAACCTACATAAAAATTAAATGTGTACGAATATTTAACAAAATGAAAATTAAATATAAACGTCATTTTCAATATAGGTATCTTCGATTGTGCAAGAAATGCAAATCGTGTAAATTTTTTCTGTTGCATAGTAAAAATGAGAAAATTTGTTGTAAATAAAAAATGTAAAGTAAATCTGAACTTAGGCTACATACGACCACTCGTTGAGATGAAAGAAAGGAGGTGCGGACGAATCTGAAAAGTACTTATCTATATATATATATATATAACTTAAAATAAAAGTCAAAACTCGTTTTGAAAAAGCCGAAAAAATTTTAACAATAGTAAATTTTACTTCCAACAATTTTTTCAACAATTGGAGAAAATTTTTTTTTTTTACAAAATTGGCTAGATTTTATTTTTCTTTTATCAACTGCTTAGTAAAATATTTTAACTTTGCTAGAAATCGATCTGCCAACCAGAAAAGATAATTGGTGGGAAAAATTTATCTGAATTGTCGTCTTAATAACTTCGTTCCCCTCAGAAAGGCAAAATTCAAGAAAAACTTTGCGACATATTCATATAAATTTTTATTCTTCAATTCATCATTTTTACGAATTGGACAACAGTTTCTCCTTGCTCAACTGCGCATCGTTTAATACTGTTTTCACGGATTAATACCCTGTCCCAGGCCAATAATCTCAGAACGAGAGTTAGCATTTTCATTCCTATCCATCCAGCAATAAAACAATATAAAACAACAGGAAACACGCTGAAACTTCGACCATATCCAATGGTTTTAATGTATACCTACAGACCTACGTAATTTTACTCGCGTTTGCAACAGTAGGGCATCAAATTGATCGAAAATGGTTGGAGTTTTCAAATCATATTCTGTAGCCTAATGTTCTGCGTACCTATTTAATCGACTATAAGTATATGTATACACTCACCAATACCCTCATGAAGTTTCCTGTTACCTATTTCTTTTTATAGAGAATCAGGAAAATGGTGACGACAGATGTCGAATCTTCTGCCGTTCACTGTAAGGCCAAGCCCCTGAGTAGCCTACTACAATAAGGAGCTGAAATGTAATTAATGATTAAAAAGATTTTATGGCTGAAATATGTTGGCAGGGGGTTCCTCCTCAATACGCGATTAAAATACGTTACCCTCATAAAACATTTTCAGCAGGCTTTTTAACAATTAATTTCATTTCAACCTTATGTTTAAAATTATTTTACTCTGCTATGACCAATACATCGCTCAGATTACAGCTAATATCAATTAGGCTATTTACGCACCTAATTAGCAGTTGTATTCCATAATATAGCCAAAAAAAAAATACTACCCACAAATTTCAATTTTGGACAAATTATGATAGAAGTAAATTCTCAATTGAACTTAACAGTTTTAGTTCTTTGTCAGTTCTGTGAGGTTGAAACTGAAGAACTCGAAAAATTTATTTCTCAAATAAAACAATATTTAACTTTCTTTACCAGAACCTAAATCGTCACCATAGAACGAAACTAGCCTAAGTCCAAAAATTATATTTTTCAGGAGAATGATAAGAAAGTTCAGAATATTGATATTTTTTAGTTATTGTAATGGGATATGGAACCAATTATGGAATATTAATAAGAGGAACCAAGTAAAGACATTCTTCACAAAAAAAATGAAATTTTATTATTTTCTTCCACATTTAGGGACTTAAGATACCTATAGTATTGAACAAAAATATCTTCCAGAGGTATCTTAATTCCCACATAAGTTAATTTTGCACCGAGCACTGAATGAAGATGTTGGTGCAGAAGTAGTTTATCTTGGACTTGAGATAATTTTACACAAATAAATTTATCAAAAAAAGAAGAATTAAGTTACTTCTGCATGAACTAATTCTTTTATTCAAGAAAATAAAGTAGCTTAACTAGCACAAATAAATTAGAGAAAAGTGAAGTTAAATTAGTTTTGCCCGAACATATTTTTCACACCCTGACATAAGATAGTATGCATTTGGTGTTTATTTCAATTTCTAACCAATATATGATACGTGCGGACATATTAAAATTTCAAAATTAAATAATAATAAATAATACTTTCAAAAAAAGCCCCTTCCAAAATTATTTTTCTATGGATTTAGATTTAACACCTTATAAAATTCTCTCGTAGCCTAAAACTTTAGGCCACGTTTATACTTCTGTCCGTTTTTTTCCCAAATTTATACTAATTTATTATTCTTTATTTCCATACACATCTCCGCGGATTGGCATCTTCATTCTGTTCATACATTTCATGTTCAATCACTTCATCTTTTCACTCTTTTTCTTGTCACTCACTTCTTTCTGTACTTTTTTATCTTTCTTATCTTTCACCCATTCATTGCACTCTCATTACTTCGGTTTTTTTCTCTTCACCCCTCAAAGAGGCTTCCACAGTTCTACCTGCAATAAATACGTTCGTCTATCTTTTGACCCTCCTCTTCCCATACCCCATGGTTCCTGCCTCAGCTGCTGCCGTGGAATTGGAAATCTGACCAATAGCTATTTTTTCTATATTCCCACACCAACACTTTTTCCTTCTCTTTTTCCACGGACCATTTTACTTTTATATAATTATTATAAACTTTTTTTTCTCATCTCACCTCATTTTATACTCTATGTAGATGCACATCATACATTACTGTACATGTCTGTCTTATACAGACATAAATTTTGTATGATGATCTTTTTTTATGTTGTTGAAATGTTTTCTGGTTTTTATTTGAATATTATATGTGCTTTTATATTAATGATGTGTATATTTCTTTTTAATTGGGAATCGGGTAGTTTTTGGTTTGTGTGGTCCGTGGCTTCTGAATTAATGGCATTTTGGGTGAGTTTTTCTGTGGTTTTGGAAATAGCTAAAGTATAGGGAAGTTAGAATTTATTCCCAGACATGGTCAAAATTTGAGTCAGCGGATACCTGGCAGGCTATTTAGGGTTGGGTGGTGGTAATTCTGTGGCCACCATCCAGTATAGGTGATTTATCCCAGGCTTTCTAGCTGTGTCAATGGTAGTAAAAAATATTGTTGGGACTCCAGGGGGATCATTTTATTGACCCCCTTCGCATACCACATATGGACTTGAGTTAGCTTTACTAAATGATAGAGGACAGCACGATGAGAATTTTGATATGCACAATGCAAAAATGGTATTTTTGGACTTAGGCTAGTTTCATTCTAAGGTGACGCTACATACTCACCGAGTGTGGTCAATAAATTTGTCACTTTTTCTGTGTTCTAACTACTGAGTAATAAATATAATAGAGGACGCATGTGAGATGAAAAACACCACCCTTTTTTGAAATGAAGTATCCCCACTCCTAAGGATCAATATAATTTTTGTCTCATTTTAATCTATGAAATTCGATTTGATGTGGTTTCTGAATTGTTAACTACTTATTCGTTCTTTTAATTCAATTTTTTTGAAGAAACAAAATCTTATCATCTTTAATGGGTCCGGATAGGGGCGAAAAAATTTGAATTCGGTGCCAAAAGGATGGGAACAACTCTTCAAAAGTAGTGCCATTTTTCGTAGCAGCGTTTAGATAGGGATGTGTCGTCCTCTATTATATTTAATACCCTGTGGTTCTAACTTAGAAAACTGAACTACTTCTTCAGAGAACTATTTACGTACTTTTCTTTTTAAATTTCCATATTGGACAGACCTAATAATGCGATTACATATTTATCCACGCACCTTCTCGTATCCTTTTTATAATTAGTAGTCATATCCTCTTATGCATAAGAAAAGCTCGTGTTCTTTTATCAAGACGATCAGTTTTAACATAGAATGCGTTCACGAAACGAAACATCAAATTAATAAATTATGAAAAATACTCGCAGCCTCTGCCAAATGTTACACACGTAGTTCTTCGAGGCCTTGATGAGTTCCCCTTTGAAAACTACTAATTAATATGCAATCTCCAAGTGAGATACACACGCCTAAACATGTACAGAGAAGTCATTAGGCCATATACTATAGTTAAATACGTATTTCCAAATCATAGGATACCATAACAATGTACATAATGTACATTTTCTCTCTCTTTCTATCTCTCTCTCCCTCTCCCTTCTTCCTCTTTCATTATGTGCGTATATATTTCTCTCTCTGTGTAATTCTCACACTGCATAAAGAAAGTAAATGCGAAGTGGTTGGGTACGTGAGGGTGCCGGTAATGATTGAGCATTGACGAAGGACTCGACTGACCTCACTTGGATATAAATCTGGAGAGAAAAAAATTACAGGTTCATTCCTCTGAACGAAAGATTATGCAGTGATGTGGAAAGGCGACGACAATAAGTATAAATTGTAATATCGTTTCGCTTCGATAGTATTTTTTGAATCACATTTTTTCGAATGCGAAATTACTACTAGACTACGTACGTCTATTGCTGATACAGATTTTAATATGTTCTCTCCTAACTCTTCTTACGTGTTGCTTTCCTTCTTTTTTTTCGGTTATTTTCTTTTATTACTTATGGGCCTACGACTAAAAGTAATTTTAACGGAAACCCGATTATTATTTGATAGAAAAAAAAAAAAAAAAAGAGATAGGAAAAAAATTAAAAAAACAACAAAAATTGGGAATCGTCGTGGTTGGATAATTTATTACGTAGATATGTATTGCAAAAACATTCAATGTTTTGTAATTAATGTATAGGTAGTCTAAATTAGTGTACTTGGGTACTTTTTTTTTTTTTGGTTTTCCATTTTCGTTGAATTACGTGATACTGGGTCGGATGGTGGAAAATTACTTACATGTATAGATGTGCGATAAAATACACGTTTTTCTGTTTATGTTCCTGTAATTGCAAGTTTAGTAGATACGTTGGTCTTGGAGATGACCTATGATCAACGAATGCTCACACTCACGTAGGCTATAGATAACGTTAATTCGTGTGCGTACGTATAAATAGTTTATCGAGGTATTGATACGTTTCATAAACAAATTTTGATGACGCATTTTTCAGCGTCATAAAGTTCAATTTGATGCCTACCAGTTGATAAGAAAAATTACAGTGGTAAAACCGATGTTTTGATGCACAACGAAGATCTGCGGCCAAATTTCGGGTATATGGTATGTTAGCAAGATCAAAGGATTTGTAATCATAAGTCATCTGAAGAAATACTTTTGAATGTTGACCAGTGTGGGCGAACAAGTAGAAGTGAAAGGACCGAGAAGGAAAAAGAATATTTTTTCCTTTTCTAAAATAATTATTTTCTCGCATTTTTTCTCCAAAAAAAAAAATCAAATTACACGTCTTAAAATGGCAAAATATGTTGAAAATAGGTGAATTATTCTAATAATATTTTATTCAAATCGCGAAACCCATCATTTTTTTTCAGTAATGGCAGTGATTTTAAAAATCAAAATAATCTGTAGGTATGAATAGGTAGGTATTATTTTCTTATACGAAAATTAATTTAGTCGTTGAGATTACCAAAGAAATTAGCGATTTTCGGTCAGTAGGTATATAATATATTACATCATATTTCATGCCTTCGTGACTGTACATACACGGTGTTCTCAGTATATTTTTCTGATGCCTAATTTCCATTGTATTTGGGACACCATGTATGTACATGCATGAAATATGAGGTATGGACTACGGATGAAAGGAAAATCTCATTAAGCTAATTTATTACGCCGTATTAAAGTCTGCATTAAATTTCCGGTTCCCATTAAGAAAATAATGCAGTTTATGATTATTTTGAGAACCACCATAACTATACTCTTCTTTATCATCTTGTATCTCAGCCCTTATAATCCAGTCAAATCAGGATTAAAATGAGGAAAAAAAATAATTACCACACAAACTTTAACTATGTAGGGTTGTTGGGTTAGCCGCCTGGGATAACATACCAAAAATTTCATCTTCTCCGCCTCTTGCATTTTTGAGAAGAGCGGTGTTCATCCCGCAAAATTTGGTTTTTACGATTTTCTCCGCAAATTTTGATTTTGTGATGAAAATAGATCAGTACGAAATTTTTCAACATAAAATTTCCTAAAAACAAGTCACCTGCAGTTTTTTGCCCGATACCCCTCTTTACCTCCAGAGAGTCTTGAAAAAACCATTCTTCACTGAACATGTTCAGTAAAATTATATAAGGAATATAAGGCGTAATTATCATACAATATAGATAATTCGTAAACCCAATAAACATATTTTCTACTTATCCACTTCCGTAACCTTTCACCATCCTTTCCAACTTCAAAGTTTTTTGTTTGACGCCCCCTACCCCTCCAGAGAGTCATAAAAATAACTATATTCACTAAATTTGGTTATTTTCAAGACTCTCGGGAAAAGAATGGGGCGTTGGGAAAACATTGCATGCAATCTTTTTTGTTGAAAGTGATTAAGGGGTTATGAAAGGAGGTGGATGGTTAGAAAATATCTATTAGGTTTACAAATTATTTACACGGTATGAATATCTCTCATATAATTCTATTGAAAATATTCACTGAAGAATGATTTTTTTAAAACTTTCTGGAGGGAAAGGAGGGCGTTGAGAAAAAAACTGCACGTCACTTTTTTTGTAGGAAATTTTATGAGAACAATTTCTTACTCACCTCTTTTTATCACAAACTCTAAATTAGCAAAACACCAAATTTTTGGAAACAAACACTCCTTCCCTGAAAATTCAAAAGGTGAAGAGGTTGAAACTCTTAGAACATGCTATTTGAAACTTCACTATTTAATTTTAAGTAGGTACCTATTTTTTGGATTTTTCTTCGTTTCATATTTTCAAAACATTACATTGGGGGAAATTCAAGTTCGTACCACAAAACGTTAAAATCTCATCAAAATCCCAAGAAATTATAATTTTTAAAATTTCAATTTTTGTTAATAATATTTCATTTTTGATATATTTTGGATGGAGAATTAAATAAAAATGGCCATAAAAACTTTTACTTTTCGTATCTTACCACCGAAAAAGCCTTAAAACCTGACCAACCATGTATACCTTATTACCGATACATCTTGAGTTAATTATCCACGCCTAATGGTTCCATTATGCAACGATGAACAATACGATTTAGCTGTAGCCTAAAGAATTGAAATGCTCCAGAATAAATTTTATTCACTGGAACATGTTACAGGCAACTATGGCATTTACAACCAGTATTAAATTTACCTTCTATTTTTTTATCAATTATACACCAAAAAAAAAAAGAAATGCATACAATGGTACCAGCTGCTCACTGATGCTGATTACAGAGGAAAAAAAGTTGAAAAAAATAAAAAAGCCAACAGACAAATGTGTTATGGAACACGAGCCGACAAACGTTTCCGTCGTTCATCGTTTGAAAAAATAATTTGAAATCACTTAAGCTGAAAAACGAAGTAATCAATCACATTGGTCACTATACTTCTGCCTGGAATGTAAAACCTTTTACAACAATACACGGACACGGACGATAGTCAATAAGAAGATTCAGTATGTTAAACTGCACTACTGTTGTAGAACACAGTAAAGCAGATGGGATAGAAGCACCTATATGATAAGTTTGAAAATAATAGTTGTGGAAAGCCGCGGTATGCGCAGGCGTACAACCACGTATCAATCTTGTGTATGTGTGTATGAGCCGAGCTCAGTAATAAATTAGATTAGAAGTGGTGAGCTACTAACCCTTGTGTGAAACAAAAACGTGTTCGCCCTACGTAATGTAGGGATAGGCCACACAACCTACCAGCGAATGCATAAGTACACTCTTCACCACTGGTAGGAAATTGCCACACTACTCCCTCACAGTATGTTTCTAGGGGAAACAGATGATGATAAACGCGTGTAAGATGCGAGTGTGGCAATTTGGAGGTTTTCACGGGTTTTAGGCCAGAGGCATCTCCTGGTCACCAGTGTTATATGAGGGTCGATTGCTGTTGTCTGAGCAAGAGTTGATCGAGTCACATCTTAACTGAAGGAGAGAGAGATAGAGTGTAGTCTTGTGGACTCAACACTGAGGGAGTGGCGCTGATAGGCACTTGGCTTCTCACTGGGTTCACGGATTGTCTGTTTAAGGAGTTGTTGTTCGAGGGTGAAAATTCCTCAAGATTTAACTGGCGGAGGTTACTCCATGTCTACTGAATAGGATTGGTGCTTTACAGTAAGTTGGAGACTATGTTGGCTACCGATGGACAGAGCAAGCCCAATACACCTAAGAACATCTGGTGCTCCGTGGCATTACCATGAGCTCGTGCCAGGTTCTCAGTCTGTTGCAGCCAAACCCGCACATTCCTCCCATTGAACTGGGGCAGTGTAGTCAATGTGCAAGGAGGGGCTTGGGCTGCCGCCGAGATATTCGGAGTGGTGGTCATGGTGGATACCGATCGCTGTTGTAAAACAGGCAATAAGTCGAGCAGGGCATAGTCATCATCCTGCTGGAGCAAAAGTCTGGACATTCCCCCTCCAACTGGAGTAAAGGATGCCAGGCTGGTGAAGGAACAGACAACTGCTGACGACGATGTGATCATTGTGGAAGCTAGGGGAGGTGTGGATGTATTGGATGGTACGTTGATGGCTTTGACCCTTGGCGATCTCCTACTCTCCTGTGTTGTTGAGGGTGTGACAATAGAAAAGAGAGGGGAGATTAGGTTGTCAATGGCCCGCTGATTGACTTGCCGTAGATCCATTTCTGGAGAGGCAATGATACCAGGGGCGATGAAAACTCAATGACTTGCGTCCAAGTTCTGCTAAATTGAGTTTATTCTCGATGGACATCTTGGTACAGATGGTTTTGTTAAGAGGGAGCGGAGCTACAACCTTCTTGATCGGCTGTTGGCTGATGAATGAGAGGGAGTTTAAAAAACTACAACCTTCTCGATCGGCTGTTCGCCAATTAATGAGAAGTAGTCTAGAAGACTACTACCTACTTGATCGGCTATTTGCCGATAACTGAACTGCATTCACACGTCGAAGTTACCACTTGTGTGAAGCCACAGTATGCGCAGGCGTACAACCATGTATCAACCTCATGTATGTGTGTATGAGCCAAGCTCAGTAATAAATTAGATTAGTAGTGATGAGCTACTAACCCATGTGTGAACCAAAAACGTGTTCGCCCTACATAATGTAGGGACAGGCCACACAACCTACCAACGAGTGCACAAGTACACTCGTCACCACTGGTAGGAAGTTGCCACAATAGTCAAAATCTAACCATCTTCAAAAAACAAAAAAATAATAAAAATTCTCTAAAAAAAATACAATTTTTTTTTAATTTTTCCAGAAAAATTTACTAGAATTAAACTGAAACAATAAAGCATAATGGTAAATTAATAATTTTTTTCAAAAAATAAAATTGACTTCACAAAAAAAAGTTTTAAAAAGAGAAAAATAATCCTTTTCAAATTTCTCCAGCAAGATGTAGGTCAGGAACTGGAATTATTGAAGTCGGCGCTCTTTTCCTTACCATGTAGGCTTAACATATGCGTCAATTCTGTCACATTTTATGACAAAACCTTTTAATTAGTGCCAACTTCAATAATTCCAGTTTGTAGACTTGCTATAGAGAAATTTTAAAAGGATTATTTTTCTCTTTTAGCCCTCTTTTTTTGTGAAGGGGGTTCTATTTTTCTGAAAAAATTGTTAATTACCATAAATCTTTTTCATTCCATTTTAATTCCAGTAAATTTAACTGGAGAAATTTTAAAAGAATTTTTTTTTCTTCTTAGAACATTTTTGTTTGTTTTTTGTTTTTTGTACTAGGTTAAATTATATTTTTTGATGAATAAATTTTTTTACAATGATTTTTAATTTCTAGTGCTAGGGGCAATCACTACAATAAACGTACAAGCCAGCCAAAATTAATCCGTCAAAATTGTTTTACTATATTATTTTGCCAATACATTCCCTCATATTCAATGCTCATCCACCATTATCTACACACATATACAAAAAAAAATTTTTTGTTGCTTCTGCAGAAACAACAAATTGCACAGGGGTGCGTTCAGAAATTCACTCGGACTGACGACCGCGTTGACAACTGGAAAAATAGCCATTTGGAAATCCACCCTTTACTCCAACCACAAAAGTGGTTGACACACTCACTACATTTAGAATTTAACTTCGGTTGATAGGGCATGGACGAATATAACTGTAGTTGGGAGAAGGTTCCCATTGTCACCCCAGTTAATGACATGGTTGTTGATTTAATTTTAGGAAAATCAACATTATAATGTTGTGTATTTACAATTATTATAGTTTTGGTTAACGGTTAACTATTAACTGGATTCAGAATTAACACGGTTGTCAACCACAACCAAAGAACAAACGATCATCGCCTTAAAGCATTTGGAAAAGGTGTGGCCAAACTGGCGACCATTTTTCATTTTTGGTCATATGACCATCAACCATGGTTTCCGAACCAACAACCAAAATTGAAATTATGAACACACTCCAGTGTTATCCAACTTACCAGCAAAAGTCCAGGGCCAGTACTGCAAGTCAAAGCACCGCCTAGCGGGCTTGTATTACTTTAAAACTAACAGTTTTTTATTTAAAGATAACTATTAGAGTAATTACCTCATCGATTCTAAAAAAAATTTAATGGGACCACCGTGAGATCATTCTCTATCATTAAAAAAAAATCTCATTAAAATCAGAGTCCAGGTTGAGAAATTATGTTAGAACAAACATAAAAAAAAAAAAAACTTATATAGGGATTGAACTGATAACCTTCTCCTTTTTTTGAAATCGGTTAAAAAGTTAAAATTTTCGATACACAGGCTTACTAAATTGAAAAGTTCATCGTAATTTAATAACGTTATTTAACCGAGTCTATCAAGGTAGTTTTTTTTTTCCATTTTGTTTTATTTTACATTTTTGTTCATTCTTGACAATACAGCTATCTCACTGTGTGTAATGAGTTTGGCAATCACAGACAGGCTATCGACTTTCTCCTGAGGCGGAGGCCAAAAAGATTTTCATGAGCTGATGTTAATTTAGCCGAACTGAAATCGGTACCAAAGAGTTGTTTAGACAAAAATCGTCGAATAAATACAGTGCCGGATAGATGCTATTACGAATTATAATTTAATGGCGAATCTATGGCGACATTTGGTGCACTGGGTGTTCCAGCATTCATAGATCCAACTCTCCCAATGAATGGAATTAAATAATATTATTTCAAAATACTCTCGATTCCATATAAGTGGGATAGGAATATAAAAGGAATACTTCGAGGACGACCTTCTCAAATTTTTTTGACAGCGTCCCACGCCTTCAAAAGATAATCTCATGTTAGGTTGTTCCCCAAAAAATTTGAACAACCGTAACTCCCAACCAAAAAAAAAAAAATTTCTGCTTCAATTACGCCACTGGTTGATATAGACCTACTGTATAACAAAGATTTAAAAGTCTCTTACAATTACGAGGCTGTAAAGTGTGACTCAAGTGTAGCTCGTGAAAAATGTCACATTTTCTTACAACACTGTGACAGTTCTAGTCAATCAGGAGTGAAGAAATACATTCGTCACAAATGCATCATTGTCATACATACGCTATCTCAAGTCAGTTATGTCGTAAAATGGTGACACCTTAATGACATTATCGAAGCCACTCTACGGCGAAGTCTGTTCGACCGAATTGTGGCATTTCTATGCGGTGACACGTGTATGTCCCTTGTGAATCATCAACAACATAAATCTGAAGTAGTGCTTGAAATGAAAATGAAAGTGTCACGCCAGCGCGGTGTGCCACATAAGGTACGTCTTACATATGTGTCTCTAATATACTCCATCATGTCACTGTAGTGACGTCTAGACGTAACGCCCTGTGTCATTATTTTGTAGTGTTGGTGACATTTTTTGCGTCAATCACGCATCATCCATGTGGCATCCACTTAAACCTTTTGTGCCAATTTTATGATGTCTCCTTGATGTATTAGTATTATTGGACTCCCCTAGCTGCGTTTGACTGACTTACACCAGCTTACACCGGTCCCTGAAAGGGGGTCGTTTGGTTTGGTGCGATTTGGTATCTGTCACAATCAAATGTGACAATTCTAATCGATTATTCAGTACGAGTTTTGAACACATGTCACACTGACACGATCAAAAATGCCGTCTGTGTGACTTTACAGTGATTCAGCTGTAACAATCATTTGACATGTGGCTCTTCTATGGTCATACGTATCTTTGTTATTGTGACTTATTTATGGCTACTACGTAACCAAACTATGGTACAACCTTAAATGAGAATCTGCATTAAATTATATTCACAAAGCTACCTATCTATAATTTCTTGGTGGCTAAGTTATTACCTGAATACTGGTACCACAATGCCCTGAAATACAAAAGTGATGTTTAAAGATTTGGACATCTTAAATATGAATTTCCATCAATACGTATTTTCAGTTGGATAATTTTTCAATGGAAAAATCAGTGGTACATTTAGAAAAATAGCAGAAAATGGTGGGGTTCAAGAAGAACATTTCTGTAGATGATTTTCTACTTTCAATACTGCTCATAGTGAACGCAAGGGCTTTAGTAAATTCCTTTTCAATAGTCTTGAATTATTTAACGTAAGTACCTAACTCCTTTTATGAGGAGAGAAAACGTAAAAACGTTTCGTAACAATTTTATCCCATTCTTGGTAGGCTATTATCTATACAATATAATTGTGAATGTTTGTCTGTCTGTATGCCTATCACTTCAGAATCGTCTAATTGATTAAGCTAAAAGTTTCAGGACGTATTTTTGTTGCTCCAGGAAATGTTTTAAGCCAAGTCCTGTCCGTATCTTCTCTGAGGGCGAGGTTGTGGATTTTCACTCCATTTACCCTTAAAAAAATTCTAAAAAATGTTTTTTCACAAAAACTTACTGTAGTCTATAACATAAGTATACTCATAAAATTTCGTGGCTTTATATTATCCCCTTCTTGAGATATGGGGCTTCAAGAAGCTACGAAGTTCAAATTCAATACCTATCTGCATATAATAATTACTTTATCCCGAGAAAAACGAGTTATATATTTTATAGATAAAAAAATAGTTATTTAACTTCTTAGAGAGATAAAGGGAAATATAGAATGAGAGAGTGTGATGGTGAAGAGGAGAGGAAGAGGGAGGGAGCACGAAAGAGATCAGCTAAAATAGTATATCATAAATGATTTGTTATCTTGCATCAGCTGCTATGGAATGTAGTCTGTGTGTGCGTGCCATGTTTGAAGTGTTGGGTTTAACCTGCGCAAAATATAATTAAAAAATGTTTTTTAATTTTCTTCGTATAGTGCATGGTTAGGTGAGGTAAATTTTTTTCTTATAAATTTTTTTTGTATTACGGATGGTCAGTTGAGGTGAGGTAAAAGAAATGGTGTGTTTGGACTAAAAATTTTAAAATTATTCAAACACACACTCTATTTTCATCTATGATGACGAAGAAATTTTCCCGAAAACATTTGCCAAAAATATCTTTACCATACGCAAGATGTGTATATTTATAGGCACGAGTGACAGAGAACAACGATGTATTCTAATAGGGAGGACTTATAAAGAAGCTAACTACTCGTAGCAAGCGGAATAATCGATTCTGGAATTTGCTGCATCACTTAAAGCGAGCAGCTATATATGTATATTTTGTACTAAGCTAAGACCAAAATTTGAGATTAATCTTACGTAAATTTACAAGTTCGTATAGTTTCCTCAATTTTGAGAATCAGTCGCACATTATTTAAGTTTTTTTTTTTCTTCATTTTTTTAATTATAATTCGTAACGTATTTCAGCCAGTTGATGTAATCTGCAGAATACCGAACGTACTGATGAGCATGTGGACGAAAGTAGGTGCCTATACCAGGTACTTAAGGTAAAATATTAATACGGTAGATTACGTATTTTTATAACCTAAGGAGTAGATATATTACGAACTCGCCATGTCGCCGCTGATATTTTAATGAAATCGTAAAATTTACGGAACGCTCCAAAAATTCGTGAAACTTGGTTTTATTTCATATAAACAAGTAAATATTTTACTTCCTACACGACAGTGCTCTAATAATAAAATAAGTAATTTTTTGGCGATGGAATAAAATTGGAATTTATTGGTAGCGAAACACTGATAATTTATTATACTATATCGAATTTAAAAGCGTATTATAGGCCTACTGTATAGGTTTACTATACAGGCATTTACTATATAACTTAGTCCTGTATCGTGGAAACTGGATAATGCTAATAAAATTCAATAAAAATCGTAAAAAACTGAATGAAATGCGTGGAATGAAGGAATTTTCAAACGTTCAAATAAATATACTTACCTATTACGTAATCTTCTGTTTTACAGTGTTTTTTTTTTTTTTTTTCTTATTCAATTGAAATTTGATTGAGATCGAGTTTTTGTTAAATTTGAAAAAATTTGGAGGAGTGAAAACAACATGATTTTCCAAACCTCATAAATTATTTTATTTTCTTCTTCTTTTTTTTTTTCGTAAATAATTATGGTATTTGAATCCAAGCTACAAATGAATTTCTGATAAAAAAAAAATACATATCAGAAACATACATTTTTTTCTTCTTACTGCAAATTTTGTGTGAAATTCCCAAAGCATAACCGAATGCCACAGAATAATATACCAATTCGAATGAATTCTGTAATTTTTTTCTCTCTGGGAGTACAAACATCTACTGTAAGGGTCATCTGCGTAGCTGCACACACATGCAAAAGACCATACGAGTATTCTGCTTCTAAATAATAATTAATATTATGCATGTCAGCTAAGTGACTGAATCATTGGTTGTCAAATTTTTTGGAACTGTAAGCTCAGAGGTCGCGTGAAAGGGAGAATGAGGTCCAAGCTGTTGTAAAAATTGAAAGAGGTGGTAACCTTTTTTTTTTTCTCACACTGACCAATTGGTGTTTTTTTTGGATTTGTTTAATAAAAATTTCAATTTTATTTGGTGTGTTGTGAAAATTAACCGGTTTCACCCCCCCCCTAAGAACATTTTGCTTCAAGCGACCTCTGCGTAAACTGAGTGACTGGGGGATTTTTATTGCGGCTTCTTTGAAAAGATGTGCAAAAACCATTCTGCTATCTTTGTACCTTTATACGATGTTGATTTCCAGAGTGTTAAGATCAAAAATCGCATAAATGCTGTCAATAGATTCCTTTTTACCCTTAACATTGCTAAATTTTCAACATTATCCGTATTTTTAACATTACAAAAACAACCAGGGGTTCTTTGAGTTGTTTAATTCAACTCTCATCTAAAAGCCTCCCATTTTTTTTTATATGTATATAACAGAAGGTGTGTGAGTAAGAGTATAGACTGTGACTCATATTTACAGCGCAGTACTACAACCTCCCATTTTCAAAATATAATTGACAGAAAAAACTGGCGTCCATGTGGCTGTATGATTAATTGCAGTTAATTGATAACAAGTTTATAATCTGTATCAAATGACCTGTAGAATCACCATAACAAATATTGACACTTGATGACTTGGATATGTTAGATGTGGGTCTACTTGGTGGGGAATCAAACCAGCAACCCATAGGTTAATTAAAATTACGTTAAAAACGCGTTTTTAAAGATAAGCTTTTATTTTTTTATTTTTGGCTTTAGCTTCATGCAGAATAAATATTATTTCGTTGCGGAAGGTTGGCTGCAGTATTAGCATATTTTAAAATCGCAGTAGTTAGTGAAATAAAATCTTATAAAAAGAAGTGAACGTGTCTGCACCTCCGTTGAAAATATTCGTATGTAGTTTTTCATATTCTCCCACCACTCCCCACTCCCCCCTAATACTTGCAATTGATGATGCAAGTACAACGCACAAAGAGGGCAGCTACATACAGCCTATTAGCGTTAAAGACAAAAACCTACCCAGACTAGGGTAGTGTAGTCCACTCTGAGGGGGAAGAGAGAATGGGTGAATTTATGCGGTACATGTTACCTGTTTCAATCACTCTGAAGTCACCGGATGTGGGTCTGCCAGCATGGGAAATCAACCAGCAACCCGCAGGTTAAAAATCAGTGAACATATTTGCGCAGCTATGCCACTGCCAATAAAAATGTGGCTAAGTAATAGTTCACAACTCCACATTGGACATTCGGTGTGAGTAATATCAAAAATAGATTGTATTAAATGAATCAAAAGGATTTACATTCAAAGACTCTTTACTACTTGGTATACGTGCATGGCAGTGATAAGAGGTAAACCACCATTTTGTGTTTTTTCTTGTTATAATGTTTTTGAATATGTAACTATAACTATAATAAATGTAGGTAGATATTACAGTAATAATAAGCATTATAGACAAATGTAGATTTAATGTAAACAAAACAAACACAAAATATGGGTTCTTCTCTTATCACCCTCATGCACTGCACATATCTGGTAGTAAAGAGCGTTAGCCTTAAGCTAGGTATACACCAAACAAACATTCTCTCTCCGTTCGATCTTTTCCTACATTCACAAGGCTACAGGATCTTCGTTGCAGTTCACTCAGGTAGTGAGTTCGTTCGTTCTTACTAGTTTGTGTGATGGCCCTTTACAGCAAATGAGAGAAAAAAGGTTCGTTGTTTGTATGTTTGTTTGGTATAAACGTAGCTTTGTGTAGCAAAAACAGGACCAACCACTCTGGCCCCCAAAAAATTAAAATTAGTACCGAGTAAGCTCATGTATTATTTTTAATCATAAATAATCCAACCACACCAGGTCTGCCACTGCAATTCAACCATCATTGCATTTATTTTCAGAAAACCTCGTTTACTATTTTAAAAAATGTATAAAAATTTTAATTTCAAATTAACTTGTTCCATTTTCATTTACAAACTTTTTAAAATAATTTGTCTTATGAAAATGGGGGGATCCATATCTGAGAAGGAAATATTTTTAAAAAATCCCAAGGTGTGACTTTCAGGGACCATATAAAATAAAATAAAAATCTGAATTTACACTTAGGTAGCAAAAAACCCCCAAAAAAACCCTTGAGAAAATCTTGCAGCCAACCTTGAACAAGAGTGGGCAAAATCCTAAAAAAAATTATTCGAATCACGAATCACATTAATGAGAAGTAATTTGAATCACGAATCTGTCTCAGGAAAGTAATTCGAATCACGAATCACGAATACTTGAACTTTTTGACAAGAAACTGTTTTATTTAGGAAAGTACGAAGTAAAAGTTCTCCGAAGAGGCAGTTTAATTTTTCAAGGATGAAATTTAAGAATCTTTTTTACAACAAATACCAAATTTTCTTCTGATTTCCGGGAATTTCTCGAGAATTTCAGATTAGAAAAATAGGATTCGTGATTCGTTGTTCAGCTGTTTGTGAATAATTGATTCGAATCACGAATCTTTTTCATCCTCAAAAAAAGTATTCGAATCCCGGTTATTTCACGAATCCTGCCCACTCTTGTATGTAGTAGACAAATTGTCTCATCAATATGCGTGGACTTCGACTATGACCGATTAAAGCTGGAATTTTGGCTTTGTTTTTTTGTTTTGTTTTTTGGGACTGACTTTTTGAAGCTAACTCCTTCATCAACACGCGCCCTCCCAACAATTCATTTCCAATTATAAGTAAGGTAATTCACGAGGCTATTCGTTGATGCACTTTTCTTTACCAGATGCGGAATCCGAATTCCGCATAAATTCTAAGGTTTTCGTTTTTCAGTGAGCAATAGAATTCGAAATATGATGGAAATTATAAAATTTATGGCTATCAATTTTATTAGTAACGTATCTGATCGACTGCATAATAGGATTTAGCTCGGCGTGTAAGACAATCGGAAACATCAGTTCATCAAATTGCTTCAACGGAGAAGTTGTTACAATTTGTAATATTATGATTCATTTTTGTGCCCAATGAGTACAGTGCACTCGTATTCGTAGCCTATGAATACAATGTAAACGTCGTCGCCAGGTTTACCAATAAGCACGCGATAAAGAAGAAAAACTGCCAATGCAAAGGAAGATTTTTGTCAGAGGCAGAGAAACGCTGGCGCATATAAATTATGTAGGTATAAAAAGAATGGGAAACGAATAAATATTTTTCGAAATACCCAAGAATACCAAGTCATAAACAAGCCATGGTAATAAAAAGAAGAAATTCCAATTCGAATTCCGTGTAAAATACCAAACGTTTAGTATTTCACGGCTGATTGACCGACGCGGATAGCAGTATTAAAAAGACATATAATATGTAGTGAAAAAAATAGTGTACCATAACAATGAAAATATAGCCAGTAGAGGACATCGAATCTTTTTTTTTTGTACAAAAATGAAGAAGGAACACCCAACAAACAATTGTTTGTCTTCTCCAGTTCGTAGCTTTTCTACATCCGCAGTGAGTGTGCAAAGGAAACAAACTGACCGTCGGGGCATTGCTATACTGTTGCGGGTATATATCTATCTTCAAATTGCATTTCTGGTTTAGTGAAAATGCAAATTTCACGGACTCATCGAACCATTGCATTTTCAATAACGGAAATGTTTGAGGTGACGACTAAAAAATGGCTTGCATTTGCGCGATAAAAATAAGAGTAGCAGATGCTGCGTATTGTATAAGTATGATAGCTACTATAATTAACGTGCGAGTATAAAGCTAACCATTCGTTAAACCACAAATGAACGATATTTTTGAAAGATGACAGAGAAAAATAAAGAGCGAGATAGGGAACGAAAAACAATTCTGGTCAAGCATCGGTGATATGTATTACATATTTTATGTGGTCGGTTGTCACGTCGTTTCACAGCCTTACTTACTCATCCCTGAGTGAAAATTCAAAAAAAATATTTATCATTTCTCGTCACCGTTTAAATGCCTCTTGTATAACAAGTATTTAGTTGCACTTTTTTGTTACCTACACAATTTACGCATGTATACCTACATTGTGAAGATAAATCCTTTAATTACTGAACAAAGACCTATACCTACATTTTCCCTTTTGCAGCTATCACACAAAAAGTAAGGGCCAAATTATCTTTGCTCAGAATATCACCTCAAGCTTCAGCATACCGGCGCCATCCTGAGGCGGTAAAATAAAATTCATGTATATCTCTGACTATATACGCTAGGTAAGTATCTCCGTTGTGCAGCGCGCACGCCATCTACCTGATTTTTGTTTAATTAATGGGATGCCATATCATTAAGATAAAGTAGGGTAATACAGATACTGAAATGCAAGATTTTTGGTTTTTTCACTCTCAGTTGTCCCCATGTTATCATATTCAGACGTATAATAGCTCGTCTGAATCGCGCATTCATCCTCTACAATTTGATGGGTGAAACATAAAAATCTGACAATTAGGTTTCGAGCTATAAGTAAAAATGTAAGTCAACCTCAGAATATTGGTATTACCCCAGATCTGAGCTAATACTGTTATCGTCTTTCTTGTCTCATATATAACCTATACAATCTTTATGGGGCAATACCGTTAATGTGCATACAGTTGGCCACAAAATGCTTTTTGGTTCATGAGAATTGACTGAAAATTGACAGAGATATGAGACAATGAAATTAACTGTGTTGATGAATTGTAAAAAATTCTTCAAAATTGTTTAGTTTTTTTTCACTCTAGTTCATTATTGACAAAATTCCAATCATTGTATAGACTTGAAAATGAAAATAAACGTCTGCAGTTGTATTTTTTCATAAATTTTGTGAATATATATGAGGGGTTGGGTTGAAGAAGGTGTACTTGCCCCCTGTCAAGCTGAAAAAAAGAAAAAATTCAATTCAGGAGAGTGCAAAATGGCTAAAAATTTTGAATAAAAATTGATGCTAAATTTTAATTTTATTCCTGCTCCACAAATTCCCCCTTCACCTTGCTCATTTCCAAAATCATTATCTTCATCATTGCTGAAAAGGGATAAAATAAACCAAAAAACAGTAAAAAAGAGGAAAAAGGTAAGAATAAAAAAAAACACACATTTGTCATATGTATATAATATCACGTTTCCAACCATCCCATTTGTTATAACTTTTGCCACCAGGCGGCGCTCTCGGAGGTGCTTACCTACCCTATAGTACTGCTGGATCAGTAATGCTCCATAACACCACTGTACTTTTAACAGTGGAAATGTTTAACCTGAGGTACACAGTAAAAAGATGACGTCATGTGCAACGAAAAGTGAAAAATTTACAAAACAAAAAACCATGAATGTTTTGTGTGTGTGTTTGTTTGTACCTGATTGCATTCATGATTCAACACACTGATACTAACACAAAGCCAAATTTGTTGTTTCTAAAGATGTGATAACTATCCATAGTTATTGATAGTTATCAATAAGAAAGACTATCGTTAGTTATCGATAAGGAACGCTGTTAATGATAACTATCAATAATTCCCAAATTTCCTGTTTTTACAGGTAAAATTGTCTTTTCAAACACGAAAAATAAAAAATTGTATTCATGATTGATAGAAGATGCCTCTTAAAATGTTTTGTTCCATCACTTTCTCTGGCAACTGATGTATCAGTTTGAGAATTTCTCTTTTAGTGCTGGTTGTACGAAATATTTAAACCGTCGATGAGTAGAGTCTAACTTTATTTTACCATGCATCTTATCAGTTAAACCTGGTTTATCTCAGTTAAAAGTTGGTAAAACTGGGCCTTGGTATTATATTTTTGCCTTTGTTTTTGAGAATTTTTAGGTCAAAGCAGAGACGAGGGAACTATCGATAGTTATCGATAATAGAGCCAAAACTATTCATAGTTATCATCCGATAGTTCCCATCCCTAGTTGTTTCCTCAGACTCAACGAATTTGGCAGTTTTACCCTAGTATAAAAAATGAAATGTGTACGTTTATTTAACAAAATGAAAATTAAATATAAAAATCATTCCCAAAACTAGGTAAATTTTTAATGTCAAGACATGGCAGAGAAAAAGTAGGCAACCCTGGTGTATCTTCTGCGTATTTTTGACATTTTGCTTGAATTCACCTATTTAGAATACATCTGATAAAGGCATCACTTAAATTCACAAGGAGAGTGCACATAAACACAAAGCAAAGTACGTCAAAAGTACCCTCTGGTTGCCTATTTAGTACCAGCATGTATAACCAGAAATCATCTTTCTTGACTGTGGTCCAGTACTATATACAGTCAAAGATGCATGTAAATGGAAGGTGGCACACTGACGCCTTTTACAAAATTCAGAATGCGATATTCTGTAATTGGTACAATATTCCACATTTCATAGGGAAGAAGTTTTAAGTTGGTTTCTATAAAAATCTCTCATTAATTTTGATGCAGTATAAGCCTCCAGGGATGGGGGTAGGTATGTTTTTCATTTTATGACCTCAAGAAAATTTTGGTATTACCTATTTGCCATAATTCATATAGGTATTTATACTTAATTATATCTAATTTTCTTGTTCCCATGATATTGGTCCCAAATTTTGTTGGATAGTCATGAAATTTGGTACAAACAATTAGACTAAAAAAGGAACCAGACCTAATGATTTTGGTGTGGACTGGCTGATATTTTCATTTTTATTTTCGCTATAAAATGTTTAATTTAGGACCAATTATAGGTATGAAATTTAAACTAAATATTCATTTAAATCTATTGCAACATGCCATCAATTTTTGTGTGTGTCCGTAGTATAGTGATGATACACAATTAAAATGTGTTCAAAATACCTATTTGCTTACACCGATACCGAGGAAGTCTAATTTGTCAGGATGAGAAATGCTCCAAAATATCGCATCGATTTGCGTAGGAAAATATTGCATGCGATACTTTTTACTGCCTCAGTATTGCTCAGATTGCACGCTTCAATATCACACTAGTGTGTTGAAGCCTTAGAATTACTAACGCATGAGAATGATGAATCTTTTCATTCTCTCTCACCTGGCCAACAATTTTTGTAAGTCACTTCCAACAATTTTAATTTTCATTTCCACCAAGGTTAACTTACAGACAAATACTTATTCTACCTAAATGTAATAGTGTAGTTGTTTCTTGTAGAAAAAAGCCTAAAGATATGCAAGAAACTTGATTTCCAAGAACAGCAAATTTCATAATATCAGAATGAAGAATATGGCCCATATTCACAAACGTCACTTTAACCTCCCTTCACTTAAACATCACTTTAAAAAGTTTTTTGCATAATTTTGTACTTAAAAATGTCTTATGAGAGTTTCAATGTAAAAATAAAATGTTACCATACTCTTAAACACAAAATTGTGCCAAAAGTCATTTTTAAGTAAAGTCAAAGTGAAGGGAGGTTAAAGTGACGTTTGTGAATATGGGTCTATATTTGCATTCAGTTTGTGCAGGTAATGTATTTTCACTACAAAAATTGTAAAAACTAAAAATGGGTAATCATTCAATAATAAATTTCATTCCATGTTTTTGTTAATAATCATTTATAGATGTAATAATTGTGTGTTAATTAACTTACCTATACTTGATTAAATCAAGTGTTCCTTACATGAATTAAACTATTCTTGTTGATGTGGAGGATTCAGTGAAAAGATATGAAAAATCTACTTTGCAGTTGGGGAAGAGTAATATAATGCATGATTTAGGAGCATATTGTAACACTAAAAATTGTATTCATCAGTAGGTACCATTAAAATGATATTTCTCAGATATATACACTTCCTCCAAGATATTATTGATTGTTAAACAAACCAATAATATTCTCAGGTATAATTTCAGACAAGTAATTTATTATCCACACTTATATGGAGAACTTTAACTTTCTGGATTCAGACAACATAAAATAGGTATTTCAACCTAGGATTGAATATCTCAATCGAGGTATAACACATAAAAAAATTATTTATACATTCACCAATACATAAAGGTAAGTAAGAGAAAGAACAAGACAGACATTGTTGTAGTCTCTTACATGAGTTTATATATGCAATTCAGAATAGATATACCCAGAAACATATATAAAGCTAAAGAGATGTCCAACTCTCTACATGCGCTGTGGTAAAAAAAATGCGACAAAGATCTTTGACCATCATCATCAATGAAAAGTCAACTTTGTTTATCATTCTGCACAGCCAAAGCAGCGTATATTTTATAGTAGTAAAGTAAACGAAGTTGAGAAACCATTTATGATGATGATGATGGTTGAGATGTTTGTCACATTTTTGATCACCTGTTGGAGATCTCTTTATAGCTATGTCTCTGTAATATACCTACCACTGTGACTGGTTTTTGTTTAAGTGAAAAAAAGGGATATATCAGACTGAGAGATTTGTTCATCGATGGACCCGTGTGTTGAGGTCACCGAGTACCATTAGTTTTCGGCTGTGTTGAACTCAAAAGTAAGAAGAAGAAGAAGAGTATTTGGAAAGATGAAAATTAATTAACTGAAAAAAAAAGACAATAGAATCTAAGAATATTGTTAATAAATTTGAAGAAAATTTTATAAGTATTTTACATTCAAAGTGATTTTTTTCCGAACTATTTGCAAAAAATCTGTAAAAACTCGTGTTTTTTCTAAAAAAAAATCTATATTTTTTAGAAAATCCACACAAAAATTTGAAAATTTCTCAAAATCTCAATAATCCATATTTGTACGTTGACACTGACATATCGGTAAACTTGTAAGTCAACACTGCTCTGACATAAGTATATATACATGTATACATAATAGACCGGGATTAGTCGAGTTAGAAGTGATGCAGACACCCTCCCATACTTTCCCCTTAATTTTGTGAAGTTACATGCTATTCAGTGACACAGACCTGGGCATGATTCTAATAAAAGCCTTATTCGATCATAGTTGATGAAATACGAACACCTTTGTACTTTTTAATGATTTATGGAACCGTAATAACGCAGAGAATGTGGAGCAGATGTTCGCATGGAAAACGTACCATTATTCTTGGTCAGTTGTTAGGTATATATATACAGGCAGTCGAATGAATGCACTGTCATGTTTAACAGCTCTCTGCTCAAAAACCGTCAAGCCTACGTAAAATGTGCATGGAACTCAATTTGTAAGCATTTTTACGGGATTTATTTTTGGATAGAATTGAAAGGAAAAAAGTGATTGTTGAAAAAAATGATTGTTATTATTAAACACAGTTGAATGTTTTGTTCATGTATTTCTACTCGCCATTAGATTTTTAAATAAGTAAACATAGTAAGTTTTAAAAAAATTAATTTTTTTATTTTATTTTTAAAATGATCCTTTTGATCTTATGAAGAGTGTTTGATCTAGAAAGATCAAAAAATTCGTAGGCAGATAGGGTATCCATATTGATATTGAAATAAATCCGTTATTTCGAAAATGAATGAATTATTCTTTGCTAGGGTAGCTACCAAATAAAATGAGACCATATAACTCATAAGCATACTCCATTAAAGACAATACCCTAAAACCAAACTCTCAAATCCATCAAAATAGGAATTGATTTTAACATCCATCATTTAAACATTAGAGAAAAAAAACAAAAAAAAAAAAAACAGCAAATCATATCCGAATAACCTACATAGTAATTTACTTTCAGGAAAGCGTACCGAAGCACAGTAAAAAAAAACACTTCAAACACTTCCACATTCGAGAATAAAAGAAATCGTTTTTCTTCGACACAATGTCAACGAAAAGAAAATCGAGCTAATTAATTTACCGTGCATCGCTGCATTGTGCGATATTTAACCATTTTCTAACCGACGAAAACAATGAAAAATTTCCAGTTGGAAAAAATATTATCATCTCGAAAGTCGGCTAATCGTCACCATTTTTACACTCGTACAGGTTTAAATTACACCAAGATTACCGGAACCAAAATGAAAACAAAAAACATTACAATAATAATAACCAATTATGTTTTTTTGACTTTTTTTTTTTTTTTTTTCATTTTCAGTTGTTTCATATCGCTCATCAGTACGCACCTCATCTCTGATTGGCAACTTTGTATATACTCTTTTCTCTATCTACTTTTCCATTTCTATTATTGTCTCTGTTGTCTATTTCGCAATAAATTTTTCACGTACCTACCTACCTATAATTCATACAGAAACGAAACGCAATCGTTTAAATGATTACTATAAATTAACCATAATTAAGCTGTGATGAACGGATAGTGATGAAAGTCAAATTTTTATATTTTTTGAAATATTAACCTCAAAACTGGTTGGAAATATAATAAACCTGCCCCTATTTGCTGGAGCCATAGAAAATCAAATCCAATCGATGTTGGAGGAATTCATTTCATAAAATGTACGAACCTGAATTCAGAAATCAGTCCATTCCGCAATTTTTATCAAAACCACAAAAAAATAATGCTAATAATGATACAATGGTCTGTTATTTGTGATACAAGTATAATTATAAAGCAAGTGAATTTGATAATTTGATATAAATGTGACTTTTGCAGCACAAGCAGAAGGCGAATGATGCAAATCACCCGAGTATCAATCACCTACTATATACTTACAAGCGTGTCACACACTATTTTTTGCAACCCCCCTTAGAGAAGAAAAAGAAGTTGATCCAAAAAAAAAAAAAAAACTGATTTTTCCTGAAAACTGTATATGAAGAAATTGAAACTGTTGGAAGAAGAAGTTGTTAGACTTGTTTTCAAATCCTGGCCAAAACACCGTTTTTTTTTTGTTTTTTTTTAAAGTCCCTTGTGGTGTATAAAGTAACACATGCGCACAAGCCGGTGCATAAAGAATTTACCTACCAGTCGGTGTATGAAGAAACGCATGCACAAAAGATGGTGCATAATGTAAAAAATTATGCGTAAAGAATTTACATTATGCATTGTTCTGAAATCGTCCTCTATACTTTATACACCGTCAAGGGACACATAATTGTTTACTTTATCGATAGGTGTTACAAAAAGTATTTTTCTTAACTCAGACTTACACCAAAAATAGGCTATTGTTAAATCGATTTTGGTTACAGTAATGAGGGATTTCCAAATCGAATTGGGAAAGTCTAAAATGATTTTAATTTTTCATTACTTCACTAATGTGATACCTAATTGGAATTTTTTCGTAATTGCTTTTTGCATATTTCTTCATAGCACCATTTAAACGTACGTAAGTGGCAAAACGTCGATATGAAAAAGGGCCATTTTACATATGGTGATGTCTACAAACAACAAAGTTCACCTTTCTATAATTATTTAATTACTTTCTAAAATTATGTTTTTTAATGAAGTGGTCCTATTTATTTCATTGAATAAATAATAACAAGTTCTTGATGGATTCATTGAAGAAAAAAAAAATGGTTATCTCAACTAGTTAAGCTGGGTTTACACCAAATAAACATGGGAAAAAAGAACGTTTTTTTGCTAATTTTGTATAAACACCTATCAAACAAACCAATGAGAACGAAAAAAATTCGCTACCTACTCGAGCGAACAGCAATGAACCTCTTATAACCTAGTGAATATAGGAAAATATTGAACAAACAGCGACTGTTCGTTCGGTGTAAACGCACCTTTTAGTCTATTGTGATAATCCACTCGTTTTGCTTACTAGCTGAGTAGAATACTATTCCTGGGAGATTGTATTCCGTCTATTACATATTTAACATATTGTCGAAGATTTTTTTCAATATTTTGTTTTTAACTATAAATTGAAGTTGCTTTTTTGTGTCGCAGTATCACGTCTGTCCAACTTGACTGATTTTTACAAAAGTTTTACCTCAAGTTAGTGCCTATCCTAAGATGGTTTCTACCAAGTTTAGTTTCAGAATCTCTATTCTGAGAGCTGTAATTAAATTCGAAAGTTTCTATTTGGAACCTGTTCTTTTCAAAATTAGTTCTCATTCCCTATTTATATTTTTAATCCACTGTTGATTCTGATAAGTGAAAACCTGAACAACCAAAAGCTTTACTAAGATTAGAAAGTTTTCACAAAACATTTTAGTTTTGGACTTGTTTTGTTTGAAAGTTACATCTCAGTTCAGCTTTATAGTTTTAGCGTCAGTACTGTGAAATGAAAATTCAAAACTTCAAAGTTCAAGTGCCATACTTTGTCAGATTAAATAGCTAATTTGAGGAAAAAAAACATCTATATAGGTAGGTAGGCTACGTGAAATTGCGGCTTTTTTTCTGTCGAACCAAACAAACCTTTACACTATATACCATACAGTTTTCTATAGTTATCTATATAACAAATTAAAGTTGCTTTTTTTTGGTCGCAGCATTCAGTCTCTCCAACCTGACAGATTTTTGCAAAATTTTGCTCTTTGTAGGTGTGTTCAGTATTTGACGGTTTCGTTTTGAAAGCTCCATTCTGAGAACTGTAATTGGGTTGAAAATTTTCATAAATAGTTTTTAGTTCCGAATCCGTTTTTTTAAACGTGAGGTATCAGTTCTCTTTTATTATTATATTTTCAGTTCTGAAGAGTGAAAACTCAAAACATCTGGGAGCTGTAATTAAGTTCAAATGTTTTCACTAAAAGTTTTCTTTTTAGACCTGTTAGGTTTGATTGTAGATTCTCAGATTTTCTGAAGTGTTTTAGTAGTACAGTAGTAATTCTGAGATGTCAAATCTCAAAACATTAAGAACTGTAATTAAGTTCGAAAGTTTTCACTGAAATTTGTAGTTCTGAACCAGTTCTATTGAATGAAAGCATCTTATCCCAAAGGGTAGGTAATGCAGCTTGTTATTATTATAAGTTGAATACGAAAATCAAACTGCCGCAGCCCTCATTTACTCGCCTTCATTTGACGCATGCGGCTTAATGTCTAAATATTAATTAAATTTATAAAAATAAAATAAAATAATTTCGATTTGTGAGCACCTTTTGATTCAAATAGTCTGCAGATTTTCTCTACACCCTGTATTTTATTCTCGTAGCCTAGAAGTTAGGCAACGTGTAAAATTTTATCTTCTGTGCACAATTCCATCCAACAGAAACTTTTTCTATCTATATATAAACTTCCACAGACTGGCTTTTCTTTTCTTTACATATTCACGTCAACTCATCTCATAATTCATTTTTTTCCCTGTCTATTACTATTTTTCTCTTTCTATATTTTTCTTATCATCCACCACGTTCATCACACTCATTACATCATTTTATTATTCCCTCTTTTTCCTTCCAAATAATGCTGCCACTGACGAAATTCTGCTCCGTAATTTACGTGAATTTTTAACCCTCCGCTTCCCATCCACTGATACCTTGACCTCCGATGCACCATCAATACAGTTTTCACCTTTTTTTTTCATCCCCTCTAACTTCCACGGACGGACTAATTTTGAATCTGGGCTCCAACTATTTTTTCTTCTATGTTACTTACTTCATTTTTGGATGTTCAATTTGACACATGTGTTTTTTCTTTAACAATGTTGTACGTATATATTAGTTCTAGACGTCACATTTCTTAATGTAAATGAATTCAAAATATTTCGCTGGTTCAAAATGTTCGTGTATTTTCCTTTTAATAATACACTAGATTTTTAAATATGATGTGTTGATTTTATAATGGCAAAGGGGTAAAAAGGTATGTTGAGTTTTTAATTCTTGGTCTTATGGTTTCTGTGGTGTTTTGTCTGCGATGATAGGAATAGACTTTAGCACGGGGATATACTAAACTGATCCCCTGACATGGTTGAAATTCAGGTCCACGGACACCTGGCAGGCTATTCTGGGTTGGGTGGTGGTAATTCTGTGGCCACCATCCAGTGTAGGTGGTTTTACCAAAGTTCCTGAACTATGACAATGGTAGTAGAAGAATATTGGTTATGTTTGCAGGTAGTGGTGTCCGTTTGTGACCCCCCTCGCATACCACACATTGTCTTCAGTAAAGACTAATTTTCCTCCAAAATGTCAAGAAAGGTCTTGAAGGTACTTAATTCTCCATTCTAATCGACAGGCGACTATACGTCGTCTACTGATCTGATCTTGATGATTCGAAATGATCCAACTTTCATTTCAGCTATAGGTATTTATACCTAATATTTTGTACGTGTACATCGCAAGAAGCCATAACATTTGCGACCGTAAAACCGGAATGAGTATATCGCCGTAAAATAAATGTCAAGCACCTGTAACTTTGTTTCCAACCATAAAAATGAAGTAAATGACATCGATTAAAAGACGACAATTGGGAATTAATTGAACCGACATACATACTGCCACAATTTATTGTTTCCGCCATGTAGGACAGTAGGTAAATGAGGCATAACATAAGGCGCGCGTGTGTGTGCGCACGCGCGTGTGTATGTATATATATACACATATATGTTTGTGTGTGTGTGTATATTCTATGTATCATTCTTGTTAACACGACACAAAGCGTAATTTTTGTTCAATAGTCACAAAATTTGGTACAAACATTACCTCTAACACACGGAACTGACCTACCAAATTTGATTTTAACTGATCAATTTGTTCAGGAGATATTAGTTATTTACTTTAATTTTTCCTCTGTTTCCCTTCCGTTAATAGCCTTGAAAATTCATTTTTCAAGCCTGATCGAGCAAAATATTTGATTTAGCCTAATAAAAGCGAAATTACTTTATACCGTCCATTTTGTCACTTTCCTCCCCCTTTTAAGGTTTTCTACAAACATCCATTCGTTCATTTCACGCTCATGGAAGGACATATGAGCGGGAGGATGTCGGTGGTGTAAGTACGTTTTTCGTTTAATAATAAGCACGTAACTTTTTATAGCCCCATATGTCGGGAAGGGGGTGATGTAGAGGCATGAAATTTGAAGGGTATATTAATATCATGGAAAACGATATATTTATGCAAAAAAAGTTCTTAAAAAAAGTGTTGGGTGCAGGTGTTAAAATCCACAACTTTTCCCCGAAGAGCTGCGAACCTTCGATTTGACTTAAAACTTTCCTCGGAACAACGCAAATAAGTTCTCAAAAATTTAAGCTAAATCGATTGAGCGGTTCAGAAGTGATGGACGTATATACAAACAAACTTTAACATTTATAGTGTAGGTGTAAGTATGTGTGTGTGCGTGTATGTGCGCGCGGGCGGGCGTGCGCGCGTGCGTGCGTGTGTGGCCAACTTATAAATATGCATTCGTTTTATTCTCACGTGCATTTTACGTATCAGTGCACTTTCTCTGCACCCACACGAAATAGCCAATAATTAAAAACTATGAAAATGAAGCTGCCAAAAAGCTCTTGAACAATATACACTGCAATGAATACAAAAATACCCGCATGTGCTATAGGCACACCAACCTATATGTACCTGGGCTGGGTATAGTTCATCGTATCGCACCAATGTGAGAAAATTTAGCGTGAAATGTGTGCCTTCGATTATTAACGGAATGTATTATTGGAGGAGAGTAGAAAAAAAAAAATTTTGTGACAACGCGATGACTTCTTCTTACTCGGTTCTCGTACAAGTTTTTCTTGGGCCCCTCTGTTTGAATTGTGTTTAACATTATACGTCGATCATTCGATTAAGAATCGGCGTTAACGATTTCATCAGCAGCAGCATCAGCTACCAAGAAAGAAAAAGGAAAAATAAAAGAAGGTAGATATGATGCATTGAGACAACGTATCAAATTGAACGGACAGTTCACAAGCGTAAAATATTTATAGATAGACTACAATATCGAGAAAAAAAAAATTACAAAACGTTTAAATACTGACAGGAAGAAAAGCATAAGTATTATATAGTTTTTTTTTACTTAGTTTTTCCTTTTTTACTCAGTTCTTTTTTACCTACTTAGGTCTTCGTTTAACCTTGTTGGATGGGTAATTATTTATTTAGGACGTTTTTCTGTACTTTTTTTTCATTTCTTTCTATGGAATCTCCTCACTTTTTCTCATCTTATAAAGTAAAAAAAAAAAAATAAAAAATGATACACTGGTATAAAACCGTTGACACGAGAAATTTTATTTGTGTTATACTTACATTTTTGTATCATTACCTGGATACCTATAGCCACTATAGCAAATGCTGTCAAAAATTTACTCAATTACGTGCCTTACTAGACCTTGTCTATTTAATTTAGCACCGCAGGAAATGTAGTTGTTTTGGGTATAGTGCTGATACCAGCTGAGCTATATACTAATGTGTATATATATATATATATATATATATATATATATGTACATATATAGTAAGTATGTAGAAAGTACATATTTATAATACGATGAGAAAAAAGTTTAGTTAGATCACTCACTAATATGTTTACAATGATGTGCCGTGAAAAACCGAATTTCTGTAAAATTAGGTAGGTTTGATTAGAACCGCAGTGAACGATAGAAAATGGGTAAGTTGAAATGGAACGACGATAATTTGGTAGATTTTGTGAGAAAAATTTATTTCAGAAAATGATAGGCTGGATTGAGCCTCAAGGTTGAAAGTCCATAGAACCACCCACAATATGCAAAGCAAATGGTTGAAAAGTTGTTTTGTATAAAATGCTGAACAGAATGAGAGTGAAAAAATTTTCATAACCGTTTGTATTTTTTTTGGGCTTTTACCTAGGTTATGTGATTATACAGGGTGTTCAGAAGTTAAACGGCATAACTTCGGGATCAAGTTTTTAAATCGAAAAAATACGAAAGTTCCATAAAATGTTGTAAAACGCTTACTCTCTCCGAGTAGTAGTTCCCACAGAGTAAAGAAAAAATCCAAAATCAGATGCAATTTCCCGAGAAAATTGACGAAAATGAACGAAATTAGGGGAGTACCTAAGTTATCATGGACTCTGGTGCGCAGGACACATGGCAACCATATAGAAATACACAAACTAGTGACTGGGCTGAGGTGGTCACAGTTCGTCGTACAGCAGAATGAGAAGGTGTGTGATGACGATATATTTCATGTCCAATGGACTTTAAACACATTATATTTATAAGTAGGTACTTGATAAGGAACTCTGCTCATTATATCGTAGCAGGAGCATTAAGAGTTCATTATGAATGAAATTCTTTTTAAGAATTTAATTCTGGCTTCTTATTTTGTAAATTTAAATTCATATTTAAGTTAGAATTCTGACTTCAAAAAAAAAAAAAGACAGACTCAATTTGACATCTGTTTTCTCCATTCAATACACTTCCACTCGTGAGGTGAATTTCTTCATTTCTTCATAATTGATTTACCACCAATAAATCTTATCTCATACGCAGCCAATGGAATAGGCTATAAAAATTTCCCCCGACTTGATTGTTAGACTTGACAAGAATAATTTTTAAATAATTTGATCTTGTGGACTTGACTTAGGACTTAGAATTCTGATTTCCTGAAATTAGTTATCTTGCGTAATATTCTAATCTCTTGGAATTTCTCACTTTAAATTGTAGCTTACGTCTATTTTCAACCAAGAAATTCTCTCCAAAAAATTTTTTGCCACCCCCAGTAGCATATCTTTGAATCCTCTTTGAAAATTTATCACATAAACCTGGGTTTACACCTAACAAACATTCGCTGTTCGTTCCATTTTTTCCTATATTCACAAGGTTACAAGATTTTTGTGGCTGTTTGCTCGGGTAGCGAATTTCGTTCGTTCTTATTGGTTTGATTGATGGTTGTTCACACCAAACAAGCAAAAAAAAGTTCCTTGTTCGCTTGTTCGTTTGGTGTAAACACAGCTTAATACGTATATTATTCATTTCCACTTGTCTTTCAAAATTTTACTCACATTTAGAGAGGAAAGAGAGAGAGGGCTGTCACGTTTTCAATAATAGTATCTTCTCAACTCTTTGTTGCATCGCAAAATAAATCGCATTAATTTATTCGGAAGAAAAAAATACACGAAAAAGGTATATTCAATATTTCCGATAAAACTAAGTATTTTTTGAGGAAAACCCGGTTGAAAATGGAAATTATACCATAATTTACCTTCCAAACACCGTGTGGATATCAATATGAGGGTAAGAGGTGGTCAATATCTAGCAACCAATGATCAATCAGCTTGAATTTGCCAATCACATTATAAGGGAGCATCAATTATTGAATCAAACCAAACACGCCTCCATTTTGAGTTGGAAATGCGAGGGCTGGTCTCAATTCTCAAATCTACAGCTTTTATACTCTGTTCACACTAAAAAGTACGTGACGTCAGAATCACAATAAACCTTGCGTTTGGTTGGGAAGCGAGGAAAAGGTATATATGTACACTGTTGTACAACGATAAACATCATTTTGTACAGTAAACAAACATCGTATTTCAAGCAGATAAGGGTGGGTATGGTTTATGACATCACGCACCTCTTAAGTTCATAACGTGAACAGAGTATAGGTGTGAATATGGTGCAAGGTTTGAAATTTGCACGAACGTAGTATTTTTCTGTTGCTATTGCTAGTCGTTGGCTCTGTTTGATAGGACTACACCAACTTGCACCAACCTACATCAGGAGGGCGATTCCACAAATGTAAGAAAGTTATATGACTTTATGCCAAGTTTTACTTGAATATTTTTGGAATATCCCTACCAGTGTAGGTTGTTGTAAGTTTGTGTAATCCCATCAAACAGAGCTCTTGTCACCATTATTATAGGAACAAATATCTAACTCACATCTACCAGCACACCCATTCTTCCTTTTATGGAAATTTGGGCCACACATTCAGTCTTTATAGCGAGGAAAGGCCACTACCATCAACATTGCAATGCAGCTTTCGAGCTTGTTGTTTTTCACGTGAGAAAGAACATGCAAAATCACCTACTCTGCATGAAATTTCAGTTCCTACTGCCTGTCTGTTTTGGATTTTGTCAATTTTTCCAAAATGTATTCGGACAATATTACACTTGCGTGATCTCTGCAGCCACCAACATCCATCATTCCACATCATCATCAGATTGCAACTCATTATCAAAGAAATTTTTACGTGCCATTCAACGACATTTCATTTCGGTCGAACTAATCGAACCGAAATAATAATTGGCCGCGAGTAAGCATTTACTTACCATATAATACGGAGGAACTGGTCCATAAGGCGAGGAGAATGGCACTGAGGGTCGAGGCGGAGGAGCAACTGACTGTTGCCCGAGCCACCGTCTCACCAGTTTCTGTTTGCTGCGACTGGAGCTGCAGTACGAGGCCGTGGTGATGTCTGGCGAGTCGTATCGGTAGGCCGGTTCTCTTTTCATCCGACCAAGGTCCACAGCCGAGGTCCGTCGTCTGCGGCACCGACAAACGTACCAATAGCAACGAAATGCGGCTGCGATTGTGGCCAGGCACTCGACGGCCGTGATGATGAGCAAGCCGACGTTGGCCAGCACTGGTGCCCAGTTTGTGCGCGCCGTGTCGTCCATTTCGACGAAACCGTAGTCTTCCTGCGTACAAAATGTATGGTAGCTATTAATTGGCGTTTATACGATCCAAACTGCGTTAGCAGCTTTTTCAACCGCAAACCACTAACAGAGGTGACGAATTCATGCAAGACTGCCAGGGAATCATCAGTAAGCTTGCTCCCTATTTATGTTTGCAAATATTTTGTGCCACTTTTCTATCCCTCGGCTACCCCAATCAGGGGTGCTCTGATCCCCAAAAACCTAATCGATACTTCCCCATTTTCAAAAAAATTCCTCCCAAAAAATATCTCCAATTAAAAAATTAATTTTTAGACTTTATGTGTATACTCACTCATGCGTGATAATTGTAAATAAATATGAATTTATTAACATTATCAAGTTTTAACTGAATACGAAGATATTTTAAATTTCTAACAAATTTTTATTTTAATATTTGCCGGCAAACACTATACTCGAAGGTTTTCATTAATTTCATTTCTTATCTTCAAATCAAAGAGCTGGAGCATATAAAAAACGGGGGTACTTATATTTAAGAGGGTTCCTGGATGTCTGTACACCCTTATCCAGTTAACCTCTCGAAATTGCGTATTTTTATCGGTTTTTGAGATTTTTTGTTCGGAAGAGGTGTCCGAAAAGACCACCCGCCCCCTTGAAACGGAACTATTAATACCCTTGTGAAAAAAAAATACGAACTAGATAGCAGAAAGTGGATGTTACCACTTCAGAAATATGCCAATATAGATGATGCCCTAAATTCATTGAAAGTTAACATGACTTACATAAGTAGTCTAAAAACATTGAGAAACACCATTTCCGGTTAGCTGCTGCAATAACACATAAACTACCAAATTTCCTACACAACACCTACTTTTTCATCAAAATATGTCAAAATATGACTGTGTTTATTCAATAATATTCGCATATATGCGGTTTTTTATGGCAAAATATGTGGTATAATACCTACGCATTTATGGCACAATATGCAAATGTGCATCAATAATATATGCCAAAATATATGCGTTTTCAAATTTTATATTTATGCTAAGGAGGACTTGAGACATCAAGTAAGATATTCAAATTTGGATTCTGAAGGATGGAAAAAAAACAAGTTTTATTTTTACAGCCCTATTAATAAGTTTACCAATTAATATGTGAAATACCTTGTCGTGAGAGATATTCACACCAGAAGGTCTTCAACAGTATTTTGCGTGTTCTGCCACTTCATACAATTAAGTATGGGAGAGCCAAATCCTCGGCAAACACTGGCAATTTTTGAGCTGGTTCTGAGAGTTTATATACAGGATTTGGTACACGCACACAAACACACATGCATACGTACATGTACGTAATTATGTCATGCGTTATGTCGTTTCTTGCCTCTGTCGAGGTGATAAGAAACGACGCAGTGCGTTTGGTACCAGGCCGTGACATCACCGAGATCGTTATCAGGTAATTGATCTCGGCCCGTGCAATGTATCTTACCTGTACGTACATACAGGTGCGAACATACAAACGCACCAGTGTAAATTCATTTAACGTCATAGAGACAATTATTGCCAGCCTTTGGGCGGCGACTGTCGTCGAGGAGTGTGAGCCCCTATTACCTCATACAAGTATTGTCCCCACATAATATTAATCATAAAACGTGACCTTTCTTTTTACCCAAAACTGATCTTATGGATGGGTTAGGGGGGTGGCAGAAATAAAAATTTTCTATTTCACGCTAAAAGAAAATTAATGACATAATTTTCCATTTTGACCTAATTTTTTTATCCATACAAATATGTATGTATACTTATGTACGTATGTTCGTATGTACATACGTATGTATGAATGTATTGTCTAAATTTTGGGTTCACAGTTTTGAAAAAACTACAAAAGGGATAAGGTTGAAAGTTTTCATGAAAGGTAGTCCTCATATAATACCAAGTCTAAAATATGTTTGGTGCCTATTGCTCTAGTACTTTCCAGGAAAATTGGCAAATAAAAAATTGCTGCATGGGAATTCATTTTAGCTAGTGAGATGAAGAGCTCGATAATTTAATTCCTTGGAATGATATTGTAAAAATAAAAGCAGTATTGAACGTTTCATAAAAAAAACACACTCATTAACTTCTTTTTTTTTGAGATATCCCATTTTGAAAATAGATAAAACTCCACATAAATGTACATAGGTACTTGAACATCATTTACGTATTTTCAGTGGTTTATAACTGGCCATTAGATGCCGCCCGCTTTGCTTCCTCTTGCCAATTATGCCATAAAACATAATAGACGGTAAGTGGAAAAACTGAAAATTTAATAAAACCAATTCAAAAAATCGAAAGAGGCAAAAATTATGTTGTAATAAGACTTGTTCTATACAGCTAAAAGTGTGGAACTTTCAGAACATTTAAAAAAATTAATGTTGAAATTGGAATAGTGTGTGGTACTAATTCTCTAAAGAGGCTATTTGATTTTCAAGGACAGAATTCAATAAAAATTTTTTCCTCAAAAAGTTCTAAATTTCTAAAAGTAAATCTGATCAGATCTGCCAAAAGTTGTATACACTATATATAACCTAAATAAACAACTAACCTGTTTTCAGCAACTTACACTTCCCCTTGCCACATTAAAAATCTGGACAAAACTTTACACACAAAAGTGTATCCATTTATATCACACTTATACATGAAATGCATTGTTTTGCCATCCAGCGGAGGAAATCAATGCAACATCAGGACACAAAATGAAAGTGATTGCTTCATGTAGTGAAAGCAGGCAAGTTACTTATCTAGGTTATATATGTAGTGTTTACATCTGTGGACATGCCTGAAAAACATATTATGTGGGAAAATGCTTGACCATATATAGTACTAGACCAGTAAAGAATGATGATTTCTGGTTAGACATGCCAGCTCTAAATCGGCATTGTTTGCCTTTTGACATACTTTAGACTACATTTATGTATGCTATCCTTGTGAATTTAAGGGATGACTTGATCAAATGTATTCTAAATTGGTGAATCCGAGCAAAACATCAAAAATATGCAGAAGGTACTCTAGGGTTTCCTACTTTTATGCCAGCATGTCTTGACATTAAAAAGTACATTGGTCTTACAGAGCTTTACTGGTGCAATACAATACAGTCAAAAGGAAAAATGTTAAACCCAACAACATCTTACTCGGGAAATTTTATGCAGCTTTAGTATAGCAATTTAATGTACCATAAAAACACAATGTAATATATGTGGGAAAATGTCCTATACAAGAACGTATTAATGGTTACTGAATATGAATTTTTGATTTTTATGCCAAAAGTAATGATTTGTTATCAGAGATGGCAATGTAGAAATGAATTCTACATCTACACGCATATTCTACCTTTAGAATATGTAAGATAGAATATTCAATTTCACATAGAATATTAGAGTATGTAGAGTATGTAGAATATGTAGAATATGTAGAATATTTAGAATATGTAGAATATGTAGAATATGTAGAATATGTAGAATATTTAGAATATGTAGAATATGTAGAATATGTAGAATATGTAGAATATGTAGAAAATAATATTGCTAAAACAAAATTGTACGACCTTTCAGTGGTTTTCGTCAGTTGCCGCATTTCTGCTATTTTTTATGTTATTATAATACCGAAAGCTGTTTACATTCTATTTTTCTTCGTATTTCTAAATGTTGACAATCGGTGCTAATATAAAGTACATGCGTACCACTCGAGTGGCGATCAAACCCCAGAGGAGAAATGTTTTTTTTTCTTTTTTTTTATGCCCTATGAAATTAATTATCCCAATTATTAGATTAAAACTAGAAAACATTTTTTTTATTTTTTTAGTGACAATAGATAATTAATTACAATGACAAGTAGTCTTAGTTCGAAGGACATATTTGTTAGGATATGCTTCAGAGTCTGAGGTTCACTTATTACATAGGTGGTGGGATCTTTTGAACAGATGTGGGGGCCCAGTCCATGGTATGCCACTTTGGGAGCAATGATGGCAGGAGGCTGGAATGAGTGAGGCAAAGCCCCATCCCCTGGAAGTCACCATACCATCCCTGACATACAAAGTGGAATGCCTTGGCCAAGGCCCCCTGCATCATCCGAAAGATAAGATCCCTCCATCGGTACTGTGCCTTTTGTCCCTCGATACTACCAATCATGTGAAACATAAAAAAAAAAACTATAATTAAATTTTATTGTCAGCTTTATCAAATAGAGAGGTGGCGTCTTCCTATAAAATGCGGTCAGAAACAGCTGATTGAGAGGCGAACTCAATGAGAAACCTGGCAACGTTTGAAAATCACTGAAGGGAGGTTTCCATTCGTGTTAGCCTGATAAGGTGACAAAATACTGATAACATTGATAAGAGTTATCAGTTTATTAATATTCTACTCGTTTTCTACATATTCTACATCACAAATGTAGAATATTAAATTTTACGCGTAGAATATCATCCCTGTTTGTCATGAAAGGAAAAACTATCATACTCCCAACCCCTACGTCGCTATAAACCCACATGATCTTAAGTATCAGCTTTGAAAACCTACCAAAAATGTGTCATGTTAATGTATCCGCATGACGCGATCACGTAGGTAACAAAAATGGAACATCGCAGTTCACAAACCAATGAACAACACTTCTATATCTTCGTTATAATATATTGTCACTAATAAACACAATGAAATTTGCAACGCGCAATTGTAAAAGGCATTATAAAACTAAATGGGAAATATGAGCAACATGCAGGAGACTGCTGCCCGAATTAAGGACCTCTATGCGGCGTTTCGATGGCTATTACGATAATGGGGAGGCTGCAGCGACTCGTCATATAAATGGATCATAAAGCCGACAAAAATCAATGTCATACGGTAAATATTTTTGTCTGGTTCGTGTGTATATGCCGTCGTATCATTCGAATTAGGTGACTGGGAGACTGGAAATTAGCCACGCTCAAAATTGTCGATCTAGGGTAGTTGTGTTCTTCATATATATGTATACGAGTGTGCTTTGCACACCTATTAGAGAGGCTACATTCTACACCATCGAGAGTGCAGTAAATACCTGTATCTATTACCGCCGGTAATAACGTCTATACTTTTTATCAAAAGGTTCAAAATTAGAAAAATTACATGTACAATGGAATATATTTAGTCTGTATGATGTTTTTTTCTTCATTTTTAATAAAAATTTAGGTTAGTTCCTTTTAAACGACGCGAGTAATTTTGAAAATTGAATTTATTATTGCCACGAAATTCATTTGTAATCACTCGGGTAGGTCATTTTAAATAAATAATGCGTAGCCTATGCGAATATCATGATGAAAAAAAAAAAAATACATTATATATTATAAATAAGTGAGCAGAACTAAGCGCAAAAATAATGATGTAAATGGGGAAAGTAAAGAAGAAAATATGAGTTAGGGCTAATTACTCGTGCAATATTAGATAGAATAAAAAATGATCAGTAAATTGTAATATACGCACAAACATAAATACATACGTGCACTGATACAGATAGACAGACAGACAGACATAGCTTTATGGTATTCACTATGTGTATACTATACTTTCCATTGTTCGACTATTAACTCGAACACAAAATGTGTAATAATTACGACAATATGAGAATGGCCTAATTTTAAGATGTATACACTTACATGAAAACATACAAAAAAAAAAAAGAAAAAAGAAAGAAACGGTAACACCTAAATGCTGAACTGCATTATCTTCACTACTGTCGAAAAAAAAAATAATTAATTTTTGCAAAATGCGAGAAAATATACCTAAATATTATGTATATGGTAGATATACTTACCTATAGGTACGTAGTACGTCGACGAATTTTTGTTTTTAACTTTCGTCCGTCATTATTTTAAAACGCATTTGCGAAACTGACAGCGAATTTGATCATTTTGTAATATAATTAAGGCTCTGCCTAAACCTACGAAGTGTAACTTACTGCTGAACAATTTTGACACAGGTAACTAATTTTTTTGCAAACGATTTACGAAATCGAAAATTTTCTAATTAATTTTCGACTCTTAATACCAGAAGGTATATTTGAGAATAAACTGAAACATTTAAAAGACTAAGGCTAAAATATATTTCCATTAATTTAACATTAGAGCTGCGAAGAACATTTTATCTGTACTGAAATCTGACGAGTAGGTATAATAAATTGGGAGCCACTCAGTTGCGCACAAGTTGAAGGGATTACCTAAAAAATGAAAACTCATTTGCGCATATGAAATATGCATTCTTTTTGAAACACATTGAACTTGTTTGCACACACTTGAAAAAAAAAAGTGTAGTATACCAAAATTAAGATGTTCATTACACATCACTAGCAATGTAGAATGTTCGAAGTACTCATGTGCCACACCCTTTGACTACATAGTAATGGACCAGCAAAGCTCCATAAGACCAGTGCACTTTTTAATGTCAAAGACATGCCGGCAAAAATGTAGGCAACCGTAGCGTACCTTGTGCGTATTTTCGACGTTTGACTCGAGTTCCCCAATTTAAAATACATTTGATAAGGACATCCTTAAATTCACAAGGATAGCGTACATAAACTCAAAGCAAAGTACGTCTCAAAAGGTACACTCTGGATGCCTATTTAGCGCCGGCATATTTAACCAGAAATCATCTTTCTTTACTGGTCCAGTACCATATAGTCAAAGGCCACACTCCATCAGCTACTTCGTATTCCGCGTTGGTTCTCGCAGCTTGCTGTATACATCCCATTTTTAATCACGCCTGTTCATGCAACAGAAAGACCTACGTCTTTAAAAATGAGAAAGAAATTGTGCGCAAACGAGTACTTACCATCGTTCCTATTTTATGATCCTCTAATGTGTGCGCAATTGAAGTTCGGGTTTTTGCGCAAATGAGTTTCTTTATAGGTAATTGTGCGCAAATGAATGACTCCCAATAAACTGTGATACCATTTCCAACAGCTGTGAACTTCATGTTGTTTCTGTAAACGTCTGCGACTACAGGTTTTTTTCTTCCAGAAAGAACTTCAGAAATTCTCCTTCTAATGAACTGTAGTAAATTCAGTACCTAACTTAGGCTATATATGAATAGGATGTAATGCTAAAATTACGTAATATTTCTTCCTTCCAAAAAGAAGAGGAATAAGCAAAGAGGCGGTTCAAGAATTTACAATTTGGGAGAGCTCAAGTCTTTTTTTTGGGGGTGGGGGTAGTGAAATGATTCAAGAATACAATTTCGAGTAAAATTTTGGAATATCAGGCATACATTATATGTACCTTAGGCGGGTATTAATAGATGACACTTCGGGTTCACTTACCTAAGGGTCCGTTTAAAACCTGCTTCTCTCAGCTATATTTCTCAATATAACTTCTTTTTTTTTTCATAGCTTTACTATAGTTTGTCTCAAGAAAGCTACGTTTCCCACCATTCTCAGCTAAACTTTTTTTTTTTCGCAGTTTTACATTAGTTTAAAAATAGACCCTTAAGTAAGTGAACCGTAAGTGTCGTCTATGAATGCCGGCCTTCGATGCCGGTAAGCTTATATGATAAATATTCTGAGATCGATTCAACTTTCATCTCCAAAGAATGCCAATCGACCTTAAATAAGATAGTTTCACATCAACAAGTAACTTGGATACAAGAAATATTACTGAAAATCAGGACTCGGGCTCGAAAAAATTAGTAAGTACCTATATCTAAATAAAAAAAGAATCGGCACATAACTACAAAATTGACAAATGACCTCGGCTGAAACGTTTTTCTCTTTTTAATTTGTTAAAATTTGTAAAAGTATCGGGCCTAAGTATGCCTCCCTGGGACAAGCATTACAACAGCATATCATCGACTCATCCAACAAACGATGAGCAAAAGCAAAAACAAGGCCAAAAGGACCATGGTAGTCTTGGTGGTTTCATGATCTTGCAATGCAAAAATTTCTGGTTATTTTTCTGAGTTTTAGTCAACTAAACGAGGATATCAGAGTTACTGCGAGGCATTTTGACCATGGTCTCAAAGAGGGAAAGGGGTACTAAAGGTACCGGGCCCTGTCTTTTTCGGAAGACACAGAAGAAATCAAATATTGAATTAAATAGCAATTTTCGAGTAAATAATTCTAGAGTGCGACCGCATTCGTGGTTGGGTTGGGTGTCAAATACCCCCAAATCTCCAAAAACAGCAGGTACTTTGGGGATAGGGGCTTCTTTGGCAATGCAACATTTACATTCTAGCAACTAGTCTTCCCAAGAAGTGCATAATTATGACGATCTCCAAATGCCTCCTCTCCCTACTGCTTCCCAGAAGGATCCTCAAACCATTTCTCGCCCCTACCACTAAAATTTTCAAATTCATAATTGTGACTTCATCATCAACTTCGGGTGCCCAATGTCACTACCCCTTGCCAGAGTGCTTTTCGAGCCCCTCGCCCACTCCTGACCATCATCAGGGTGCTCTTCAAACCCCCACCATGCCCTTAAAATTACCAAGTCCATAATTATGACGTCACCAACCTCCGTTTACTGTCACTCCTTCTGGATGAAAAAAAACGGAAAAGGGAAAAAAGGACTTCTTCCAATTTTGGAGATTTTCAAAAACTTAGTTTATGAAGTTTTCACATACCCTACAACACTTCTAATCCGAATATATCATTGCAAACGTAATAACTTCAGAGCTGCAATAATGAACAAACTGATAATTGATAACAATTGATAGCATATAGCCAAGGTCATAAACAATATGAAATTGTTTTGTTCTAAATGGAACGAACATTGCGTAATCATGTTTTGTGGGTAGATAATTAACATTAGCTGACATGAAAGACAATGAAAAACAAATAAACTACGAAACGTGTATTATATCGATGATATTTTCGTTGATACCTGAGTAAACTCATTAACATTTATCAGTAGGTTCATTTCCGTTTAGGTTTAAAAAAAAAAAAAGTAGAGTAGGTACATTCACTTCATCACTTATCAATAGAAAAATGATTTATATTTTTCATCAAAAGATAATGGTATTTACTTTGGATCGAAGTAAGATTAACAATAATTAACATGCAAAAGTTGGTATCTATTGGAAATTCACCGTTTTTATAGTTGACGTCATAAATATTGTATAAGTACCTAGCAGGCAGGCAAATGTTTTTCAAGATGCGTTTTCGAAAAATGATTATTAAGATATTAATGTTAATGAAAAATACAGTGAACCTGTAAAATTTTTACGTCAATTCAGAGGGGGACTTTTTTTGAATGAAATTGCAAATAACAGAAAGTGAAATTGAAAAATTTTTACTTTTGACCAACGAAAACACTTTTTTTTAAATTACTGATGAGAGGAAGTGAGTAATATTGATTTAAAGTAGATCAATAAGTGAGGCACATATCGATACATATTTAACCCAAATTTCTTGCATGGAACTCAAGTGGTTCCTTAGATTTTGTAGTTAGGTGCGACACTTTACAATATGGGACACAGTACAACAGTACGTAGCCCTTATGAATTAGTTGGGCAGTTCAGACTTTGTTTACAGTATACATATTTCTGGTGCATTAACTTACAATCCAATGCATATTTTCTTCAAATTCCTTCTCTCCTGATTTCCACTTTGGTATAACTTTGAAATGTTGTCCACTTTTGTGTTTTAACCGAAGAAAGTCTATATATGTACCCATAGATAAATACAGACCCTTGGTGATGAGCGAAAAAGCAAAGCCAATCACCAAAACGATGACCATGGTAATCTTGGTCATACATCAATAATTCAATTTTTCTCTTGGTTTTGCAAAAAGTGCAAAGATCAATTTTATTCATTGCTATAAATATTTTTGCTAGAGACGACTGAGCTTTCATCACAACCTGAAAACAGATCCCTTAAAGCTTTGAGTTTATGCCCTACTCATCTCTGGTAACGTCATTTTTTGCCCAGTTTGTCGTCTATAAAAACAAATTGTTAGGTAAATACATCGAAAAAAATTTAGTTTTAATTTATTTTCCAATACACAACCGTAGAATAAGAAACATAACTTTATCCCAATTTTTAGTCAAAAAATTTCGTTAAGGTTACTTTAACGATGTTGGTGAATAGGAAAAAGTTAGTTTCCAAGAATTTTACGAAGGTAATTAGGTACCTACGTCTGCATAAATTAAATAGGTCGGAACTTACCCATAAAGTTACGAATTTTCTACTAAATTTCTCAATTATTTCTATTTTCCAAGAACTTGTAAAAATTAACTCCATACATAATTAAAGTCGACCAAAAATGATAATAGTATTATTCCTATTGATTAGGTTTCTAGGTATCGGCTTCATATAGAGTGATGTTATTGCTATACGATTAGATACGAACTTAGTACAAATCATTTTCTTTAATTTTAAAAGTGTTAATCGAAAAATACTAAGTAGGTATAGTTTGCGACATCCAGAAATGTTACACAACAGAGAATAAAAAACTAACAGAAAGGCATAAAAACAAAAGTACAGATACTATCATGGCCAAGTGTAGGAAAAAAGATTTTAAGGAGGGAAATGGGAAACACCACAACCAACGAAACACCAAATGGAACCAACAAACCAACCACCCCCTCGAATTGCAAAAAAATTAACTTATAAATTGGATACCTAAGTCTTACAAATCAAGGCGTGTGCAAGATAGCGTCTACAGATTTTGAAAATTCACAAGACTAAACAGCTTGAAACTCGGTGAACTAACGTATTTTTTACAAACGCAATTTATGTTTATCGTAAGGGATATGTTCGTCGTATTATTAAACTGACGTACATATTCGTTTACACAAAATAGGTATTTTTACTCTGTACATTTGTCCCTTTAAATTTACAGTTAACTGGCAAAAGTACTGTTAATTCCCGCCAGCACTTACAACACATTTTTAATGGGATATTTAGTGACCTCAGTGTACTGGTTCCTCGAATATTCTCAAATTAATAAATCCCTTTAATCAGCGAATCCCTACTTCATACCCAATACTACGTAAAAACGTACACCCTGACAAGTTATATTAACTCTTGTCTCCATCGTACAATAACTTTACATGTTCTTAGTCTTAGAACTGTCATTTTATTCTCATCCAGTCTTAGTACTGTGAATAATCAAACTTATTTAAACATTGTGATTTTGTATATTATTTTAATAGAGTGTAAAAAATTATTGTGTGGTTGAATTACACTTAAAGTCTCTCAAACAGTTAAGGTCCACAATAGCTGGGAATAGTAAACTTGATGAATTAAAATAATTCTCGAGTGGTAATAATATTCAAATGAATATTGTTATACCTTGAAAGAAGTGTAACCACACCAAAAGAGGTTCATTTCCAATACTTAACGACCTATTTTGGCCGTTACATTTGCAAAGATTTCATTGAGCCTCAAACTAGATACCTGATGATAAACAAGATTTTGAGAAATTAAATGATTTTTCAAATAGGTAAATTCAGTGCAAAAACTCCTACATATTACGGATCGACAATAACTGAAGGTGCATAGTACAAGGTATCACCAAAAAGTACAAATATTACCCGGTACTATCTCTCCATAAATTGCATCGTTTCGTACATCATACCACACAGTCCAACCAATAATTTGAAAAAAATTATTATAATTAGTGCTGCGAAAAACATCGCGAATGCATAAGTAAGTGAGATAAAAAGCTACAAAAAGATGAGAAGAAGTAAGCAGCCTGCATCAAACAGAAAACGAAACATTAAATTAAGAAGATTCTAATGGCAGGGCGAGATTCACAGTGTTAGGAAAAGTGGAGCAATAATAATAAGCAAATAAAAACATAACAAAAAAATTATTAGAAATTCACAATACAGAGTACGTTGTTACGAGTAAAATGGTAATAAAATAAAATAAATGAATGAGGTAAATGGTATGAACTGTAAGGAAAAAAATGATGAAAAGGTGAGTGAGAGAATGAGTAAACGGCTAAAAAATCTGATCTGTTTGCCTCAAACTTACTCGTTATTTCTGTAGTAAAAAAATTTTATCAAGACATATTTTTGGAAAACTGAACAACACAATAACAAATTGACTTCTGTAATATTCTGTGACAAAATTTGATCATAAAATTGGTCAAAAGTTGATATTATGCTTCGATAAAGAAAAACTATGACTGATTTTATACAAACTGAATGATTCCCTCGAGGTCAAAGTGTTTTCATCTTAAGTTGCTTTCCCAGCTCAAAAATCGTGACTTATGACACCAGAATTAATAAAACGAGAAAAAACTATATGCTTTACTTGTTTATGTAAGCTCAAGTATTCAAAGAAAAGAATTTTCAAAATGAGTAACAGCTCTTATGTAAAATTAAAGTCTTATCATTTCTGGACTTCCAGGTAAAATCGTTCATCGTTATAAATTCTCCAAAATGTGTAACTTACTTGTTTAATTTTTGTATTTTCAAAGAATTCCCGTACAGGTAGGCAGGAACTTACTTCATTTTCAAATTTTTCAAAAAAATCATAATAATAGTATTATTACATACGGATATTAATTACAATATACATTAGAGGTATGTCATGAATGAAATTTATTAGATGCTTGAAAGAAGGCATGTAAAAATTTCGGAGGGGGCAGTGAAGCAAAATTAAAAACTCATCTAGGTACTTACTCGACAGCAAGGGAACAACAATTGTGAGGAAAATTAGATTTATCATTTACCTACGCTCAATTATTAATGAATTGGATTTGTAATTGATACATAAACAAATGTTGAAATTGGTAATTGTACCTATTGTTGGAATATTTCACAATTTAAAACTGAACAAAATAACTGTGTATGGTCTATTGACCAGTGCCCCATAAATTCTATATACTCACGTTTCAGTAAAATGTTTGGTCGACCCCTTTTGTTTGTCACGTGCTAATGTGAATCGTATGAATCATTGTTAAGGTGACAGAACTGAATTTTTTTATTTTTTTTTCGTTTTCCTTTTTTCATTTTACTTCTTCATCTGACCCACAGAAGGTATAAATAAGAATTTTTACCCACTTCAATCCATTTTAAAAGCATTCAACTTTGATACCGTTTCTTTCGTCGAGGTGGAGAATTGCAAAGTCCAAAAAATTATTTTTGTCACTATTACAAGCTTTCCAAGACCAACACCTCTCGAAATGCTGAAATCACTGACCTGAAGAGTTTAAACAAAACGTAACTACTATCAATTTTATTTTTCCCTATTTTCGATACAAATTACATTTCAATATTATGCCTATATTTGTTGGGAATCGAATTTAAATTCAAATTTATTTCATTGTACTAAAACTGGATTCAGATTCTCAACTCTCCATTTTTACGTCACTAAGCGTGAATAAGTTTTCATGCAACATCTTTTACTTTTCGTTTTGGAAAAATTTTGTAAGTATCTACTTTACTTAATCGATATATTTTGGTTTTTGCTCGTTGTGAATAGAGTAGGGGGCTTTTACAAGAAGTAACAATATTTTCACCTTTTTTTTTTCTTGTGAAAAATTCAAACCTTTACATTTTAAAGTAAGTTTTCATTCATTTTTGAAAATCTCATATGAAAATAATCCTATTAAATAATCTATGGATGGGGATGGGAAGTTTTTTCGTTCGTAGACTAAGGAAATTTTTGAAACTAAAACCCAACCTTTAACCTATATTTATACAATGTATCAAACACGGAAGCCGATAGTCACGGACAAAGACGAGTTCTCCTAATTTGGGAGCAGACTGACCGGACGGTGCATCCGATAAATCTGGATTATGTTACATTTTCGTACCCAGTTTAAGGGCTCTAAAATGCGTAATTTTCCTACATTTGAAACAAACATTCATTCTGTAAGTACTGTTCTAGCATGCTACCAAATTTGGTTGCAGTGGGTGTTACGATTCATACCCTGGGGCTATTGGTATGGTCAATTTATTGTTAACTATGTTAATAAAGGTCGAAATTCTTGCCGCGGTAGTCACGAACTTCGGTACAAATAGTAGCCACAAGTCATTAATAAATCTAAACCAATTTTGGTTGAGATCGATTGAGATCGACTCAATATTATTAGTACCATGTTGTTTTGATAATTTCAACACGTGCTTATATTAATTTGAAACCCTACTTTTTCTTACCATGCTTGCTGCGTTAGAGTTTATTTTTTCTTCCGATTAACTACGTGCAACGACTAGGCTAGTGGAAAGAAGCTAGCATGTAGGTTAGAACATGAAAGAACTTTATGGACTGCGATTTGGGTTTTTTTTTGGGGTGGCCCCCCTAATAATTTTGTAAATTTAGGTGCATAAGTACTGTTATACGTTGGTGAAAAATTCGATGTCAAAGTTGAATGTGAATCAAGAAATTTTCCTTTTTTTTTTCGCCCCATCTCCCCAAATAATATTAACAAGTTGGCACCCCTGAAAAAAACTCATCCACGTTGGAACAGGCATTTTACACTAATGAATGAATAATAATACTTGAATAGATATTGTAATTTTTCTGTTAAATTCATGGTTGGGGAGAGGAAACCCATATAACATCAAACTGAAATTCGGAGTTGTTCATCGCTGCGTTGGTCAGTCAGTATACCAGCAACAAGAGACAAGAGTTTTTTGGGGTTGTGATTGCAGCAACGTTGGGCCGGTGAAATTTTAACTCAAGAAGCTCGAATGTGGAGCCAAATCCTAGACATTATATAGTCTTCTCTGATCCATCGGCATTCTTCAAAACTTACAGTAGAACACAATACATTATCGTCACCTTAGAACGAAACTAATTTACGTTAAAAAATGATATTTCTGCGTTATACATGTATCAAAATTCTCCTCGTAATGTCCTCTTTCATTTTGTAAATCTGCTTCAAGTCCTAGTTAAGCTACTTTATTTTGTGGAATGAAAGAATTAGTTCGTGCAAAATTAACTTAACTCCATTTTTTTTTGATAAATTTATTTATGTAAAACTATTTTAAATCAAAGATAAGCTACTTCTGCACCAACATCTTCATTCAGTGCTCAGTGCAAAAATAACTTATATAGGACTTAAGATACCTGTGGAGGACAATTTTGTTCAATACTGTATCTTAATTCCCTAAATTTGGAGGAAAATAATAAAATTTAATTTTTTTAGTGAAGAATGTCTTTACTTTGTTCCTCTTATATTAATATACCATAGGGGCAGATTTTGTAAAGTGACACATGGTGTAAAATGACACAATGTACATTGAGTACTATTAGCACTACTTATATGAAATTAAAACTGAATAAACATCAATATATATCAAACATATCGATGTACTACCAATCCATGATTTAGAATTTAAGTCAGTTTTTTATCAAAAAGCCTGTTTTGAAAGATGCTATATAAAAAATTTGAGATTTGAAATTTTTGTTTTCTGAAGAACAATTTTATTGAAGGCAATTAAAACAATTTATTAACTTATAAATTGGACCCTGCTGCATCGAACGTTAGTATTAATTTTCGAGTTGAATTATATGTTTTACATAAGTTCTACATCGTTGAAGATAAAAAGTACTAGTGCTGTAATATGACGTAATAGCGTGTTGTAAAATGACAAAAAACTGTTAAAATCAACGTTTTAACTGAGTATTTTTTTGTTGGCAGTTTATCATACGACCATACAGGATTAATATGTGGTCGTAAAAGTTTTAATTAAAGCCGAGAGGGTGGAAAAGAAAAACCTAATGAACCTATAGAGACGATGAGTTGAAATCAGCAACTGATCTTGTTTTGAACGAAGGCTACTCAGAATGCCAAACTGCAACTTACAACTTCAGCAGTTTCTTTGCCAATACTGTCTTTATTAGATGGGACAGAACAATTTTCCCTATTGTCTCCAATCAAATTGGGTTTGAGTCCCAGTTTTGTAATGCTAGAAGATGTTTTGGGATTACCAAAAACGGGATCAAGGAAAAGAATTAATTCCACTCGAACTCGGAAAACAATTATTGCAACAAGCATGCCAAAAAATTTTAAAATTGAAAAAAATAAGAAAATGTAGTATTAAAAAAAATCAAATAAAAAAGCTACTCTGGTTTGTAAGAAAAAGGGAGGTAAACCAAAAACCAAAAAAACTGTGATTCATATAATTGAGGACTCTATCAGTGAAGATGACCAAGCACCTTTACCAGAAGAAGATTCAGATGCAGAAACAGAGATTGCACAAAAAGAATTCCAGCCTAACTTGCATTTAGGTGAGAAAGACTTTTATTTTGTGAAATTCACTATAGATGAGCAAATACCATAAAACATTATGTGGGTCAAATTTCAAAAATTCAAGGACTAAATACAAAATTACTTGCAAGAGAGTTAGTGTTAATAAATTTACGTATCCAAGAATTGCTGACCGTGTCACTTTACAACACCAGTGTTGTAAACAGACACGGATGTTGTAGGGCGACACATTCAAAATTGTGAACATACATGGTTTTGAATTCAAACGTTCTCAAAGCCAGGTTGTAGATCTTTGCATTACCTATCAAATGTTGTTCGTTTCATCCAAATCAGATCAAAATTGACCGAGTTATAGTGAAATGAAATTTTTTGTGTCACACTACAACATCTGCGCCTAATTGGTTGCACATCTCACCGCAATAACTGAAAAATATCAACATTCTGAACATTCTTTTCACTCTTCTGGAAAACAGCATTTTCGGACTTAGGCTAGTTTCGTTCCACGACGACGATACATAGTTTAGTGCGCAATTATCGCAATTACCTGTTTCAGTGGTAAAAATTGATGCGTCCTCTGCAAGTCTCTCAGCAGTCCGGTAGCGGTCAGCACCAGCGCCAAATTACTGACGCCAATGGCCACCAGACACAGCGCCAAGTACACGGTAATGGCCAGCGGCGATATTCTGTCGCTGGCATGGTAACATCCCTTAAAACCGGCCACAATGGCCACCAGTCCGATCGCAGCACCCATCGCGCCGCCCCACAATCCAGCGCCCACACTGGACAACGACGCCTCGTGCAGCATCGCCAGTATGCCGAAGGCTATCATCAAAATGCCGGCTACCAGTTGAATGCCGCCGAAGGTGACGATGACCGGACCCTCGCTAGCCTTGATGACGGCGAATCCGGCATCCGACTGCTCTGCGGCGGCGGCGGCGGCGACGCCCGACTCCAGTTTAGACGCTGATCTGCGATCCTTGGACGGTGACTTAGCCACAAAATTGTCGGCTTCGAATTCGTTTCTTCGGCCATGGGTTGGCACGGGGGCTGGCGGCGGTGGAGGGGGTGTACTATAACGTTTCTCCCCCATCGTCATCGTTACACTACGCCGAAGAAGCACATATTTTTAACGAAAGAAAATTGTCGGGTTTAAGCACATACGCAGGTGTACACTTGGGTCACTTTTATGGAGGAGGGGGAGAAGGGAGAGTAGGTACACGGGTTCAACAAAATCTGTATAATTTTAGCAAAAAAACTGTAAACATGGTTTTTTTTAATAATTTTTTTTTTTTTTTCAGTAAAAATAATGATAATTTTTTTATTTTTAATTACATTTGCGAATGATGATACGTAGGATAAGCGAACAAAAAAGCAACGTGGAGTGACGAACTCACCATACAATCACTAATGCACGACTGAATGACGTTGATAAGAAACTTATGTTTTGAAGACGTTGGCTTGGCTCGGTTGTACACATTTGGTGATTGTTTACGTGTTACCACTTTTTTTCTCTTTGCCTCTCTACGTCGCTTTTTCTCCATCTAAAATAAGAGCTGGTGGAGGAGGTATTACCAATAAGCCGTTCATCGTGAAAGATCCAACTGGATCCTCCAACACGCAGAACACATTGTGTGTACATTTTGTAGTAAGTGTAGCTGTATAGACTACAATATATATGGTAGGTATTCGAAATCCAAATTACCACAGATAGACCCATAATACCGGTCAGAAAAAGTTATTATTGCTTTCACCAAATGAGACAATTCTTAATATAATTATCTACATATATATGTATATATCATAGTCTACGTAGGTAAGATATATTATGTATATACATACCTATATAGTAATAATGATAATTGCTATAATTTTTTTCGAGTTCATTGTTACACGATGGCCGCTAAAGTATCAAACACAATAATATCAGAAAATATTACGACTGTGTTGGTGATTCGAGAGTCGCAATTAATATTCCATTACCGAACAAAAAAAAAAAATGGATGATGCGAAATATCGTATCAGAAATTACGTAGATTGGACTTTGGAGTAGTTAATTTTTTTTTTTTTTTTCATGCACTGCAGTAGCCTGTTTGAGTATTGTTAGCTGTAGGTATATGCAGTGCAGATGGGTATGCGGTCATCATTCGAATACATTTCATCTTTCTTCTTGGGCGATTGGATATTATGTATCAATAAAGTAAGTTAGTCCGAAGTTAGTCCGAGTAGAGATTCTGTAAATATACAATAAATGAAATCGAATTTCTACTATCCTTACAGCCGAGGACCACCTGCTGATGCTGTTGGAAAGCTGATGGTTATGCAATGCGCAGATCGTATAGGTGTTAGACCTACGTAAGTTTCAGAATGATTGGTCACAAAATAAATCATAAAAGTGGTCGCTCAGATGTGGTGTTGAAATGAAATGAACTCGCGAGTACTTTGTACCTACCTAATTGAAGGTGTGTTTAATAAGTTCCAGGATAAAAATTTTCAGGTTGAAATTTCAATAAAAATTCAAGTCAATAAAACACAAAATCAATTTTTTTTTTTGGCATTTTATTTTCACTCCTAACTTATTATGGGTGATTATACTTTTTATTGTTTAATTTTTGGAAACGGAACGGAGGTAGATACGTTTAATTAGACGTATTATTTTCTCTTGAGGGTTGAACGATGAGGTAATTAGGTACTGTAGGAAAGACATTAACCATGACAGTCTGCACAAAGCTAGTTAAAATCTTAAATTGGAGATTTTTAAATGGTGTCAAAAATTGAATGACTAAATTTATTATGATTACTTAAATTACCCATTCATAAGTGGTAATCGCGAAAAATTATTCACAATCAATCAGTGACACACTCGTGGAGAGGCTACACGACCAAAAACAAAAAAAAAAAGAAGAAAGTTCTACGCATTCTCGTACTGGGTTTTCAGCTGTGGTAAAAATAGCTATGTTAAAATGTGTAAAAAAATTTTTTTCAATGTTCTAAACCCTCACGATATTAATTATTGATCAATCGACTGATTAATTCTCAACTCCATTTTTTTGTACCTTCCTAACAATTGTTCCCATAGGCATATAAGAGCGTAGATATACAAAGAGGTTAGGACCCCCTCCCCCATAGCCCAAAGCAAGTTTGGCGTAAAAAATTAATGTTAATTTACCGGTAGTGTACGTGTGGTGGGAGGGGTCAGGAGAGATGACAGAAAAGATGCGGACCCCTTCCTTATGGTAGAGCTATCCACGTCTTTGACTGTGACAGAATTCATCAAACCCACGCGTGCATTATCTTGACAAACACCATTGTGATTGGTCTCCTAATGGTGGCACATTTTATGTTTGTGGATTATTCCTAATGAAAATGATGTGAAAACTAAGTCAAAGCTATTATAGGTATAATGTAGGTACCTAGGTATTTAATATTCAGAACCATGAAGAAGTGTCTAACTAAATTTGCTTATTACAAAAGGTACTGTGACCATGTGTAACTTTAGTATAAAACAATATTGATGAGACTTGAAAGAACTTGACTAAAATTACTGTGCAATTATATTTGACTTCTTAGCCACAATTTGAATATTACCAATAACGTACATTGCGGACTCATCTATTGAACAGAGCGTTTGCAGTTTTTACAGTAATTTGTAAAATCTGTAACAAAAATTGCAGAAGTACATTTAGGCGCTTGCAGCCATATGTTCGAGCACTTTTTCTGTATTTTACAGTTTTCAGAATCTGCATTTTGAATTACAGTCACTCAGAAGCTACTATAAAATTTACAAATAGCAGAGACCAAACATTGAAGAATTTGAATCTTATCAAGTGATATTAAAACATTTTACAAAATTTCATAAAGTTATTCAACCATTAACCGTATTTATCAGTGAAATACAAATATCATGTCATCATCTTTGCAGAGAATCATTTGAGAGCTTCTTTCAGTTTTTCTGGAATACATTGTGATGTCCGAAAATGAACATACATCCCGAGTATAGGGGTTTGATATCACAATTCAAAGTATATCAGTGAGTCTCGAGAAATCAAAGCGTTGAGACCACAAGTCAGCTCAAACAGTTAGGCCACCAGCCTACCAATGAAAGCTCCCAAGGCCTACGAAGTATGTCAAGCAATTTCGAGTAAACTGTTTAATTAAGTTGGCCGACCCATTAGTACAATTCACGTTTTTATTACAGTAAAAAGGTTACTTACAGTAGGACATAAAAATATCTGGTCGTGCAGGTATCACAAAAATTTTATTGCTTTGTGGTTCTTGATGTCCAGTGAACCAACAGATTCCAACTAAGTATGTTCATTGTTGGAATTGAAAATGGTCTGAACAGACTGGTATAGGTTCTGCTAATGGCATTCACATTTCAAATAGTTTTGGTAAAAACAACTTGAAAAAGGGTGATTTGATGTCGAAACAAAAGCTGTAGTATGTTGTGAATAATATTTCATATTCACGACGAACGGATTTCATCACGTATAAAATGAGACTGACTGTTCATAGTTCAACCAAAATCGTGAACAGTTGAGAGAGATAAGATGTTGGTTCACCGATGATCGAGATTCAAAGATACACATCACCACAAAATATATAAAGTAATCGGTTGACATTTTGTAGAATGGGAAGTTATTTTTATGTTGAAATTGATGTTTTTGTCTGTGACTTACCAGTAATACAATCTTATAATTTGTGAGCCATTCCCTAGTGATATATTAACAGTTGAGATTGGTGGTGATGTAAAGGGAAGGCCGTGGGTAGTCAGATATCACAACATACAGAATACAGTTACAGTAAAAACTATAACTTACAGTCGACTATAAGTGCTCAAACAAAGCTAATGATACTTGGTGGTTGCTGCAGAAGTGAGCCCCCATTATTTAGAGACACTGCAAATAAGTTTAAAATATCAAGACGATAAATTCAATTTAAAGGGACTCGCACTTAATTAAAACCGACATAGTCTTTAGAATGAGATGAGGTAAAAAATGACACATACTACATAGTAATTTTCTAGTAAATGTTAGAAAGATGAAAGTAAAATTAAGGTATAAATTTGAATACATAGGCCAAAAAGAGACAGATGTATTCATGTACTGAATGAGAGAAACAAATAATAATGGCCATTGAGTGAGATGGAGATGTACATTATGGTAATATACCTACATGCGTGTTGGTTATATGAATGTATGTGAGGTATAATAGTGTATGAATATGAGTGTTATTGACTAGAAGTATACCGTTATAAGCATACTTTAGAATTTTGAGGCCCATGCATTTTTCATTATGAAGGACTCCAGGCTCACCTTTCAGGCTACTTCAAAGCCTTATTACAGTAAAATATGACTATTAATATGCATTCTAACATACGAGGAAGCACACCCCTGTATAGAGCACATATCTACGTAATTCTTTTACCACTGATTTGAAACTCATTTTAATCCGGAAAGCTACTTTTATTAAACAGTGCATGAATTAATTCTATGATGAAATTACAGTTGGTGCTACATGTAGGGCAGAAAACAGTTCAGCTCATGTTTGAATTCACTGGGAAGGATATTTAAAACAAAATTTTGTGGAACGTTACATGCACATTATTAAAAAACAAGAAGTGGAGCTGATGAACTTTGTAGAATAGGGCTTAGCCTTTTCAGAAAAGTAATTAGCGTCACATAACCAAAAAATTAGTATATTTTATTACGAAAGCTCACATTGAGCTCAAGTTGCGAATGCTATTTTTTGCATTACATGCTCATGTGCAGTTATCGAACGTATTTCTCATCAATAATTTTAACTCTCAAATTATGTTCCTCTTCATTTATTATAATGATAGTTGCCACACATCTTAATATTGTTAATGAAATACCTGAAAATTGATGCAAAATAATTTAAAAGATATTGAAATTCAGAAAAATTGCATTTTAAGGTACAATAACCATCTATTGTTGGATGGACCATATTTGTGAGTGGGTGAAAAAAAAAAAGGTGGCAGAAATGTTACAGCTTGAGGCGGAAATAGTTATTTGTGATACAAAGTATAAAGTAGATGATTTTTTCAACAGTATGAGCCAAAGTCGAGTAACGCAAATCACACGGGTATCAATCGTCTGCTATATATACAAGTGTGTCACACTATTTTTTGCAACACCCCTTTTAAAAAATAAAAAAAAATTGAGAAAAATAAATATTTTTGCAAATGCGAAACATATAAGCGCAAATTATCTCCTACTCTCTTCAACCAAACCTTGTGGCATAATGGCTGTGTATGAGGCTGGCGCAGTAGCTATGGCGCTGGCCTACCAATGTAGAATTCAGAGGTTCGAATCCTCATAGCAGAGAAACCTTTAAAAAAAAAAAAAGAATACAGGAAAATGACGATATAGGACATGTCCAGTAGTAAAACCAGTGTATAAAATGACGCATGCGCCCAAGGCGATGTATAAAGTACTCGATCCTAGATGGCTCTAAAATTTCCAGCTATGTATAGTCAAGGTGCGTATAAAAATGGAGTTTATAAACAGGTGTTGCAAAAAGTATTTAAAACCGTCTACGAGTAAATAGATTTACTAATTTTTCCTTCTTGCGAGGAGGAGGAGTGGAGGGAAGGAAAGAGTTAAAAAAATAATAATTGAAATAAGAATCATGACCTTACGATCAATGCCAGCATGTACGGGAAATGGTTTCTAAATTTTATTTCATTGTCTTCCCTTCAGTTTTTTAACGATTCCAAAACCTAATTAGTTTCAACTGCTACCGTTGATTACAACAATTGTTAAATTAATAAAATTAATAATATTATACAAATAGATGTATGCATGCAGCTAGGTACCTACTAGCTACGTATAATTATGAAATTATTATTGTTCCTTCAGGTCTTCTTTAAAAATAATTTTAGATACGATTTACCAACAGTGAGGTGATTAAATATAAACTGAATATTACCATTCTATCTTCAAATTCAACACGAAGTACAACACAGGTGGAGTTGTGGTGACTGGAGAGCTTATGCCTATCACTCCCAAATGGAAAATAAAAAAGTAACCTTATTCAAAAGGAACGTTACAATTAGGTAATATCATGGACTTAGCAACGTCCCCTCAATTCTCTTTCACAAAATTTCACCTATGGAGTAAAATTGAATTTTTAATTTAATAAGAAATAATCTTAAGTTTCGAAAATATTCTCAAAAGTTCTGGAATCAATCCCATATTGCGTACAACGTTATAAAAAAAAACAAATAATTATTATTTCATGAAATGGTTCATTTAATTATTTCGAAAAATGATTTTGTGAATTTTTGCAGTTTTCCAGTTTTAAAATAAAGAATTTATTTCTACAAAAAAAAAAATTATTTTTGAACTTTGAAGTCGTAGGTTACCTATCTGTATAAATTTTATTAATCCAATGGGTAAACATAACATTCTCGATTTTTTCAGTTTTGAAAATTTATACAATCTACGTTCTCGCTGTCAAAATAAATGAGATAAGATATTAAATAACAATACTAACAATAATCTGTTTACGTTTATATTCGTTCTCAAGTGTAAGTAAGTACTTCAAGTAGGTAACGAATAAATAAAAATTTGTTTGTTTTTGCGTTCGTTCGATCGAGCATTAATATTGATGGTAAGTGTTAAATAAAAATAACGTTTTTAGGTGTTTCGGTAGGTACCCATGGCTTCTTCCAATAAGACGCAATATATGTGACGAGTCAATTGAAACATAAACTTATAGAGAATTTTTACAGAAATGTACGTCTACGTACCTACGTAATTAGTAATTACGTCCGCTAGATACCTACGTAGTCATAAAAAAAAAAATTTTAACTCGAAAATCCTTCTAATTTTTACCAATTAGAAACCTATAAAATAAGCAAACGTCAATTTGAAAACTTTTACGATTCGCACATTTTTTCAACATTTTTTTATTATTTGTCTTGAACGCACTTTCATTCTCATGGAGTCTGGTCAACAATGACGCGTTTTCATACATTAGTTGAATGGGCTACGCGTCTATCTCAATACGCCACACGTACTGTGCGACAGAAACTGCCAACTCGTAAACAAGTTGTTTACGTCGTTGTCCAAAATTAGCTCGTTGAAATTAATAATTACACGAATTAATTATAATCGTGGAAAACATTAACCTAATTTCACGACAAAAATAGCCTACATCAAAAAATTATTTATATTAAGGAAGGTATTAGTTTTGAAGAAATAAGAACGGAACATTCTGAAGACGAACGAAACGTAAAAGTATTTTAAATGACACATTTTGAACAATAAAAATTAAATCCATTTCAAAAAAGAGAATATATATATATAGGTATATGTAGGGACATTACTCATATGAGGTTTTAGGGGCTCGCACCCCTTAACGACAGTTGCCGCCCAAAGACCAGCAATTATTCGTCTCAATGATGTTAAACAAAATAAACACTTGTGCGTTTGTATGTTCATACCTGCACATACGTACAGATTAGATACATTGCACGGGCCGTGATCAATTACCTGATAACAAGCACAGCCCAATACCAAACACGTTGCGTCGTTTCTTATCACCTCAAAGGAGGCAGGAAACGATGTAACAGATGACATAATACCGTACGTATATGTACGTATGTTTGTCTGTGTGCATGTGCAAAATTCTGTACATAAACTCTCGAAACTGGCAACAAAATCGCCAGTGTTTGCCGAGTATTTGGCTCTCCCATACTTTACAGTATGAAGTGGCAGAACACGCAATACTTGTAGAAGACCTTCTCCATGTGAATACCTCTCACAACAAGGTATTCCACAGTATATATTATTGAAGAAAAAAATAAATGAACTTTTAAAAATTTTTCCAGCTCGATGTATTTCTGGAATTATTGAAGCGATGCTCGTTCAGTTGCCTATTGCGGGTAACTATACTTATAAATGTAAATTCAGTCTAGTTTTGTAATAAGTTTTTCAGTTCAGTACCAACTTCAAAGTGAGTGGTCCTGGTATGGAAAAATTTTAAAATGGGTCAACCTTCCATTTGTACCAAACAAATATTGGCACCAGTGCCTGTCTATGCAAACCCCAGTGAAATGAAGTTTATATCCTAATGGTGTTGAAATGGAATTAATAGATACAAAAAGTTTTAAGGCAGCCATATGAATTTGGGGTGGGCTTTTCAAAAGTGACCAAAATTGTCCCCCTTCATAGCCTTTAGCTTCCACCAGGAGGCTACAACGTGTGACTATTTTTAGTTTTTTTTTCATTTTTTCTCTATAAATGAGCTATATACAATAGTATAAGTGATTTAATGTAAAGTTAATACACCTACTCAAATTTAAAACAAAAAAGCATCCGCACTTTGTTTTTATACTTACCATAGGAGTTGAGATACAAGGTGGTAAGAAATTGAGAGTATACTCTTCAAAATCATATCAATAATCTACATTATTTTCTTATTGGGAAGCTGAAAATGAATAAGTTGTAGATGTGAAGTTGGCCAAACAAATTAGCATATTATATTAATATTTTCCATCAGTAGGTACGTAGTCTATACACCATATTGCAGGCCTGTATAATTTCATAGTGTCTCAAATAATAGAAATAAATCAACAGAAATATCATGCGAAAATTTTTATTTATTTTCATTAAGTATTTTTGTGATGGGTCATTTCCATAATTGTGGCTTCACAAATATACAAACATCAAATATGATGTGTACATTGCATACTTATGGAAAATATCAATAGGTATGCTAATATTATTGTTTGGCCATCTTTACGTCTGTGTTTGTTTTCAGCTTCTCCAAAGGCATAGATAAAAGGGGCAAAGGAGCAGTTGCCTCATCACTACTTTGCCTTCTTTTTTTCTTCTTATTTTGATAATAAATATGCACAGCGGCTCCATATATGCGAAATTTTTAAAATTTTCAAAAAGTGCCGAGCAATAAAAAAAGAGTTATCAAATATTTTTTTGCCCTCCTGGCTACGACCCAGAGCTTCCTAATGAGATAATATTGTAGATTATTACAATTTGGGAAACAAAAATACCCTTCTTAATCACTTGTATTTCATTCCCCCATAATACTTATAAAAACATTATGAGGAAATTTTTTTGTTTCAAATTTTATGATCATTATTTTTTTATTGAAATACTTTCATCGTAGATAGTTCAGTCATAGAAAAAAATTGAAAAAACTAAAAACAGTCACACGTTGCAACACCCCCCTCCTTCTGGTAGAAAAACAGGATATGGATAGACCATTTTCATGGCTTACTGAGTACGCCACACCCAACATATTTAATCTATAAAACCTTTCATAACTATTAATTCCAACACGGAGCCTTATAATTATTTTACTGGCCAACTGAACCAACCAATGAAGCAACATTACCACCAGCAATTTTTGGTCTGCATATCATTTGTTTTCTAGACAAAATAGGCTAAATACCTGTAATTAACTTCTTAAAAGTAAATAAGTAAAATTTAAAGGAGTACATATAAATATAGGTAACCTAACCATATTCTGCTAAATTACAGAGCAGCCTACTGGATAATTTTGTCATTTTTGAGTGGAAGCAATGGTGTGAATAAATGGCATTATGCATTAACAGAACATCATATGGCTAGAGGCCTAGACACAGTAGTGTTCATACCCATTTAGACTAGGCTATACGGTAATAAAAATTATTTATTATTGTTGGAAATTGTAACGGCATAAAAGAGATCTGTTAGGTTGATTTTAGACCACTTTATGTGTTGCACCATACACGAAATACCAATACCAGAAAAGTATCAATATCTCTGTAATATTTTAAAATAATCAATTTATTATCCACTAACTATTATGAACCTTAACTTTTGCGAGACTTTATAAAATATTTCAAACACAAAGATTAATTAAACACTTTTAATAAAATAATAATTTGTGCAACACAAGTACATTAAATAATATTTCAAACACTGATAATCAGGTTGAGTATTGGGATAAACCATTAGACTGTACAAAGACAGTTTATAAAACACTGTACGTTAATACTATGTCTTAAACTGAACATCGTTTATTTTGTAACCAGGGTTTGTATACCCATTCAGGGTATGTAAACGTAGGTACATGGTGAATCAACTAAGTGAAGTAGGGACTCGTTATTATAGAGATATGCTTACTCGCGATATGAGGCAGCAGCGTATTTGAGTCGCTGAATATTATGACAATATTCACATATTCTCATAATATTCGGTGCAGGTATGGTATTTTAAATTATTTTGAAGGAATTGTAATAGTATTTTTTTTACAGAGCCAAGTACCTGAATTACTGGTACTCAGAACCGTTTTGACAAATATGTTCGTCATATTTAAAAAATAGAGGAAAGTACCTATACATTACAGAAATATTGTTTCGCATTAAATATGTATACGAGATGAAAAATAAATAGTCTCCCTCTTACCTTGAAAAAGTTCAAACGACGAGTACCTACTTGTAGGGAACACTATATTTATCCATAAACGGTAAAATTTCAAAGAAAAATAATTATTATATTCCAGATTAAATGAAATGTTTAGATTTTCTTATTTTTCTTTCGTTTACATTCGAAACAATTTTCTAACTCTTCTTATCGTTATTATGTTTTTGTTGTTTATTTGATAATTGACCTTTGACCTCCATTTTCAAATAATGCACTCCCCCAATATAGATCTACAAATACAATTGGAATGCCCGAAAATGGAATTGAATTCCATCGAAACTGAAAATAAAGTGAGTGTTTGTTAAAAACTAGAATCTGATGACGTACTGCACAAAAAAGTGGTAACTATTAACACAATATTTACGACCACCACAACATAACGAAGTCTTCTCCCTCGTTAATTTTTTATCTGTCGCATCTTCAATCCTGGAAAGTCGAACGTTGATTAATCGATTTTTTCGAAATCGTGAACTACAAAAAACGCCTCTAGAAACTTTCTACAGAAATATTGACGCTATGGAATGCCACAGAACGAATTTCTTTGAATGAAATAAATATTGTATTCTTGCAAGTACCAACATCTGATAATTATAGGCCTAATTAGACCAATTATAGAGAAATTTGGAAATTCAAAAAAGAAGAGAAAAAAAAGAAAAAATGTCACAAAGTGAATAGTAGGGCAAAAAACTTCTAATGATCGATTATTTTTTTCATTTTTTTTTTAATTTGTGCAATTAAAGACAGAGCAAAAGTTACATAATTTCGATAGAATTAACAAACTTATTTCAATATCTAATACAGGATGATCACAAGTAGTCCCTAAAATCTTTGAAAAATGCCTACAACCGATTAAGATCTCTTAACAAACGATCTATCAAAATTGTAATATCCAGAGAAGAGGATTTCCTAGTAGCCCCTTCATTTCAAATATATGCAACTTTTAATACTTAGTTTAAGCGTTTCGAAATTATTGTTTCACTTAAAAAACAAAAAAAAAATAAAACAAAAAATTAAGTTTTTTTGTAATAGGTAACGAATGAAAATGAAATAATTTCCTCCATTCCGCGACCATATTTCCCAAATTTGCCAGTTGGAAGATTCCAAATTTTTATTCTTTGCAGCCTTTCGATCTGTTAAAATTTTAAAATGGAATTTTGAATACAGGCCATGAGTTAAAAGTTAGTTTTTTCTTGGTCGTACTGTGTTGTATCCGTATTTCAGGTTTTACGTTCAAAAGTCTGAAAATTTTGAGCTCCGATGTGAATTTTTGAAAAACTGACAAGCTACTTATAACTTAATCCAAAACATGTAGACTTAGGTAGTGAAGAAAATTTTGAGCACTAATTTGAATTCAACGTGAAAAAAACTTGAGCGAAGCATCACTTCGCTAGAAAATTCGATCGGCCAATTCATCCGTCTTTCAAAATTTTCAAACTATAAAAAGCTCAACGTGGGCTAATTAAAACTTCCTCAAAAAATAATGTTCCAAAACATTTTCACAAACATTGTCAACACACGATTAGGTAAACTGTGGTAAACGAAAAATAATCAAATCATCCTTTCATTGATAATAATTCTTAAATAAATGTGGTCCAAATTTTAAACAATTTCAAAAAACATTTTCTCTTGGAATACCACGCCCCTTCAAAATGCAATTCATTGAGCCTTAAATATAAAATTGCTGCTAAATGCAATGCAGGACAGACGATCGTAACCTTTTGCGTCGTAAATGCGAAAAAAGATACTCCAAGCAACACAGAAGACTGGCTTGAATCCCTTGCACCTTGAATCCACAAAACCCTATCTATATTTCTAAAACTTTTGCAGTTTTTGGTTTTCTTCAACATTTTTTGCAATAACTAATGAACCAATAAACATCAAACTCCTTTATCGCCTGCTCTAATATGACAGCTACAACTGCTAAATCATAAAAATTTCAGCCCTATCCCTTTCGCAGTTTTCTTAAAATCACACACACAAAATTTTCTACATCAATTTTTTGTTTCAGATACATTTTTCTGGGAAATTACTGAATGAATAGTTACCAAACTCCTATATAAGACCGGCTACCTACGTCTTTATAAGGATTATATCTCATTAAAATTTCAGCCCTATCCCTTTTGTAGTTTTCTCAGAATCCTAGAAGAACTACTTTTGCAGAAATGTTCTGTTTTCCAGGAAACTACTGAATAGAGGTGCGAAATATCGATATTTTTCCCATTTCGAAATTCCTACCCACAATTGGTTGATGATAATATTTCAATCTCATTGTAATCTCAAAATGTTTGATGGTAAAACCAGAGATATTTATACTATAACGTAGATGTCTAATATCGTGGGGATATCCCTACAAATCCTGCACACCTGGTGTGCGTAAAGGACACATGAATACTGAAGAAATGTAGGTAGGCATGTGACTGGGCTGAGGCAGTTGCTTCATTCCATTGTCGCACAGGAAAGAGAAAAGGTGTGTATCAACGGTTATATTTTACTGTCTCCGGATGTTAAACACATATATATAAGTATAAATGGGTGGTTAGTTACCATTACTTGGTAGCAAAGCAACAGGAGAAAAATTTGGAGAAAACGATCTTTTTATAAAAAATCCGCCTCAAAGAATTAATAGCGGGAATTAAAATTCGGCGAATTTTAATTACCTAACAGAAAAACGGACTTGTTGTATAGGCCTGTTTTCCTGTATGCTATACTGCGCTCCTACAGTCAATGCAAATTGAATAATTGCAAAAGAATTCAACCTGTAGATGCAAATAAAACAAAATTGTAACACAATTTTGAATAGCCTAAGTCAAAAATTGAATCAATCTTCGACTGTTACGTATTTGCAACGCACAAGTACATCATAGGCATCCTTTAATTATCGCTATAGCATTATTTATGGCCCCACTATCAATCACAAAAATATCATCGGCTAAAAATTCTTTATAAAAGAATTTTCAGCCACCCCCCAGTATAATATGTAATGTCAACCAGATGGTTTTCATCACGTAGCTGTTGAACCTTTTTAACATCTTCAGCACAAGCAGATAAAAAAAATCCTACCTGCTAGTGTTGAAAAAATGGTCGATCGCTTTCTTCACTGTAATAACTGAAAGAAACAATCGGCCAACTCTACAAAAAATCAAGGCAGATCTATCGTATTTTCCGTGTAAAAGGAGTGAACAAAGAGAAATGGAGATATCTCCTTTCTCACTCACTCTCACACAAAAAATTACGACACTGTACAAATACAGAAATACCATTTTTTTTGACAATATGACATTGGCAATGGTAAGGCCTAACCAAGACAAAAGAGTCGATTCAACTCTTTTGTTCTTGATACCTTCCTTGATAAAGAATTATCAAGGACGGCAATGCACAACTCTTACAAACACAAAAAACACATACTACTTATATTTTTATCTTTGCAAAAAAGATAAAAAATACGTAAAGACACACGCACACATAGAAAAAATCGACAGGCTGCATCTCCTGGTGGAATTGCAGAACATTAATTCGTACGTTAACTGTTCTCAACTGGGCATAATCACCGTAGAAATACATGGGTGGAATGCGATTTTCAAGTCAAATTCATATTCATACAGGGTAAGTTGCATTTATTTTGATTTTAGGCATATTATACATATAAAGACTTAAAATTCAACGCGGTGTTCTTACGTTAGTGGTAAGTAGCCTAACTCTTCGCAGAAGCAGCCAAAAACAAATATAAAAATTGAATTTTATAACTTTTATTCATAACCGAGACCCCACCCGACCCAATTCAACATCCCAGTAGCAAATTTAAAAAAAATGGTTCGTACCTATATAAACTACATTGAAGTGGCATCATGAAGCGACTGTAATTGATGATTTCTTTCATTGTTAAAAAGTTAATTTGACAAATATTCTGTACTAAAAGGTGTCGACAATATTTCATGTTTGGTATTTTTCAGCGAAAGAATCTACAGCGCACCAGACTAATATGTCGCATGTCGAGGACTTTAGGCCTATCTGTACGCCTACAATATATATATATATATATTCCACTATTTAAATTGTGTCACAGCGTACAGGTCTTTTTCCTCTTCACAACCTTTTAATATTACCTAATTGACTGTACATGAAATACGATTTTCACCAGCATTATTGTGGTGTCCACATCAGACATCAAATTGCAAATCATTTTTACGTACGTGGAAACGTAGTGAAGGAGATGTAACATTACAATAGAAAAAGAATAAAAAATATATATATGGTTTATACATATATACAATATACCTATACTCTGTCAGTACATGATGCTGTAGCCAACGAACAAAAGATCAGCGTACCTAACAGCGTTTGGAAATTGGTTTATTTCCCATTTCTGTCTTTCTTTTTTCTTTTTTTATTACTAGATAGGCACCTACCTATTATTTACACCTTGTCCTTGCACTTCATATCCCAACGATATACTTGTTCCGTTCGTTTTTGTTGATTATATTCACTTATAGCACCAAAAGTGTTTATGATGTTGGTCCTCCTTAATTGGCGAAAGAGCCGCCTCCTCCTCGTTAAATAGGTAGATAGGTAGGTACTCTATAAGTTATTTCAGTGAAGAAGCATTCTGAAAAAGGTACCTTGGTACTCTACGTCATTCCTATTGGACCTGTCTTCGATGTGGGAATTACACTGGTACCTATATGAGGTTTTAGGGGCTCTGAGTCCTCAGTGACAGTAACCGCTAAAAAGGTTGGCTAATTTAGTGCGCCGTATATTGAACAAAAACACTTACAAATTACTGTTACTCACTGCATGCAGCTAATTTGTAATTACCGGACCTTGACTAATCGGCTTATCACAAATTATGTCATGATGGTATGCAGACGCACTATTGTTGTCCTTTTGTCTCATCAAGATGAAGAACTAAGTACGACGCAATTAAACACAATTACATACGTATTTATTCACGTATGTGTGTATGTCTGCGTGCATGAAGTTGGATACAAAAATCTTCACAACACAGTAATCATCAGCCAATGTTTACTGAGGTTGGATCACCTTGTACTTGTGTACATTGATGGTGAACACGCAAATAGTCAGTAGACTACCTTCTGTCGTGTGGATCCTTTGCACACGATCAAAGGTATTCCACATTCGATGAATTACAATCAATTTTTACGACTTGAAGTTTGCACTATTGTCTTGTATTTGAAGACGTGGTACCTGGCTAAAACGCTTTATTTTCACTAACAACTAGTTTGGGGGTACGTAATAAAAAAAATGGAATGTTCAATTTATTTTTAACTGAACTATATTAGATGTTTGATGATAATATTAATGTTGCGTACGTATACATAGGCTTACCATAATTATGAGGTTCCAAACCGGGACAGATCCAGCTGGTAGGTGATAGCGACAAACTTTTTTAATAATTGGGTATTATTTGAGGGTGCAGTATCTTTAGATTTACAAAAGCTAAATTTTTTCCTCCTGTGACAATTTTTTTTTGTTTTAGCAGAATACAATATCCGCAGTAAAACGCCATTCGTATGTTTTTCAAAGGACCACAATTAAAAAATGAATTATGCGGGAAAATGTAATCGTGAAAGAGGAAAAACTAAAAAATTTAATAAAAAAAATTCAAATGAAATTTTTTTTATTTGCTCGAAAAAATTGAAGAGGACAAAAATTATGTTGTAGTAAGACTTATTCAATATGGCTAAAAGTGCCAAACTTTAGGTAATTTATAAAAACTGAAGTGGAAATTGGAATGGTGAAGCACTAATTCACTAAAAATCATGGAATCTCCGAGGTGAGCTAACTTCACCGTATCCCAAAATGTGTAGCTTACCTTGTTTCGGTTTTTCACAAATATCTCTCTAATGGTTCATTTGTACGCATATAAAATAGTTATCTACAAAAATATAGCTAATAGAATTTACTAAAATGATTTTCCATTAATTTTTTCCACATTTCTCGTGGTCTTTGAGAATTTCGCGCATCCAAATTGTCAAGATGGAGCTTCTTTTCAAAAGTTTTGCAGATTTCATAGACTTATCGTTAAATGACGTATTTTTTTCTAATTATGTAGATGAAACAGGCGAGTATTTAAGCGACCAAAAGAGTACTTCATAATGTAGAGGTACCTACTCATTGAACACACTGAAAGAATGAATAATTCAGGTTTTTTATTAATCAGTAGCGGCCCGAGCTAATTGTGCGCCAGTGGCTTCACCATATTTTTGCGCCATTCATGCATTGAGACCCCCTCTTAAAATTTTTTTGAACCATCTCAGAAAAAATGTATAATATAATAAATCTAAACTTTTTAATCCGGAAGTATCGGATTCGAACCCCATCAGCTCTTGAATTTTTTTATTGTGAAAGCGTATTTAAAAAATTAATTTTTAACGTTAATTATTTGCGCCGTTTTGGCACCCCTTTTTCAAATGAGAGTGGCTCTAGCCACAGAAACACGCTGTCGGGCCGCCTCTGTTATTTATGCAGTGACGGAATGTAAACTAAAGTCAATAAGAGTGAAAATAAATACCAACATAAAATAATAGTTATTTGCGATACAAGTATAATGATCAGGGTGTGAATTTTGTAACATGAGCAGAAGGCGAGTGATGCGAATCACACGAGTAAAATCACCGACTTGTGAGTCACACAATATTTTTTGCAACAAACCCCCTAAGAAACAGAAAAATAAATTTTAACGAAGAAATAATTAAAATACTATTTTTATTTTCTGTATAATAAATAGTCACTGTGGTGCTCTCCTGTAGTCCTAGGTTATCACAGGCTAGACCCGTGCTCGAATCCCATCCATGAAAATTTTTTTTTTAGAAATCCCTCATGATGTATAAAGTAACGCATGCGCATAAGCGACGATGCATAAAGAAACACATGCCCATCATGCCCATAAGGCGGTAAGTACATAAATTAAAAAAAATGCATAAAGAATTTACATTATACATTGTTCTAAAATCATCCACTTTGTATACCTTCGAAGTGCACATAATTGCCTACTTTATTGACAGGTGTAAAAAAAAAAAATTTAGCCCCTCTCCCGCCAAAAAGAAAAGAAAAGAAAAAAGAACTGAAATTCGCATTTTTTTCAGATGCAGTATTAAGGATTTGTGAGTGGAAAAGGTTTTATAATAGCGAAGAAGTGAAAAAAATTTTGTAAGTGTTTTCTATCGTGGGCGTAGCCTACAATCCTCCACACGCCTGGCGGGCGTTTGGAGAACTCCTGTACTGAAGCAATGTAGATACAGGAGGACTGGGCTGAGGTAGTCGCCGACAGTTGTTGTCGGACATCAGGTGCGAGAAGGTGTATGACGACAAACTACTTTTATAGTCCTCGGACGTTAAATGAACGTTATCTTATAAGTGCCAATGCATAGTGGTGTACTACCACTATATGGTAGCAGAGGCAATGGGGTTCCTCGGCAAATCGGATCTTTTTAATAAAATCCGATTCAATTAATAACCTCGGAAATTAAAACTCGAAAGAATTTTAATCTCTCTCTCAAAAAAAAAAAAAAAAAAAAATGGCAAACGAACTAGAAATAATTTGTTTCCAACTGCTACTGAAATCGCTTCCACTCATCAAACGAAGTTCAATTTATTTATTTTATTCAACTTCACGGCACAAAAAGAATCGAAACTTATAATATTTTCGACTCCCTAATAGAAAAAAATAATTCGGAAATAAATATAATTTTTTTCCGGACTGACAATAGAAATTTGAAAACAATATTCTCGAATTTATACACGTCAATATAACGCTTCAAGGTCATTTGAAATCTTGAAAATAAACTAAAAGTACGTGAGAATTAAATTCCCACGCACACAAATAATTTTCATTGATGCAAAACTATTTTAATTAATAAAAATGCATCAAGGGACTCTAATCAGACATTCATTCAAAGTTACATGAATGAACGTAATCAACCGATACCTACCACCAAAATCGTAGGCATCTAAGCAATGTCAGATTTATTTCCCGCTACGTGAAATAAATCAACGACCAAATAAAGAATACAACTTCGCCGATTGATAAGAAGTCGACGAAAACATTGTAAAGTCATTTGCAGAAATCAATTCATTAATCATACCTGCAAATAAATTGACAACCCATATTACATATACCTAATCCGTAATTAAGAGTAAAATAAATGTCCGCTAATAATAATACGTATATTATCCGTAAATTATACGTAAATTTACGCATAAATGTATGCGTAATTTACAGGCGGGTTCACAGGCTAAGTTACGTTTATAAAATACATAATTAAAAGCAGTGAAATACATATCAAATTATATGGTAATACCTAATGCGTAAATTAACCGTAAATTTACTCGTAAATTTACATCCAAATATACGCAAAAAATTAATAGGTAAACTCTTATGTATTCGTAAGAATATTTACCCATACCCCATGCGTAAATATAGACGAAAATATACGTAAGTTCCCACGTAATGGCGACTGAAAAAATCATATATATAATTTTTTCTAGCCACCCCCAGCAAAAAAGAAAGTTGAGGATTAATAAAATCCTCAACATATCTACGCATAGGCGGCAAATACAAAGTACGGCAAATAAAAGATCAGCCAAAAATATAAATTGAATGATCAATTTGCCGTACACCAAAAATCCAAGGACAAGCATAGCAAATACCTAAAAAAGGTCTTTACTAAGAATGCCGTCCTAAATAAATATAATAAAACGTCAACCTTCTAGATAAAAATATATCTAGTGACAATGAAACAAAAGAAACACACTTCTTTTGTCTCGCCTACAATTTTCAGAAAAAGGTCTTCATAATAAACATCTGAAGGCAATAAAAAACGTTGCTAGCTAAACAGCAATGATGATAGCATTGAAGGACAAAAGAACACAAGTTAGGAAACTAACTCTTTTGTCCCCATCACGAATGCATTTCTAATAAAAAATCTCACAAAAAATCAAGGAGTTTGTAATAAACTTACTACTACAAATACACCTGCAACCCCTAGAGATCCAGCAATGCAATCAGCACTATTGGATCACGTGATTGCAGATAAAATAGATTGCAAAACCCAATACACACAAAACATAGTCAACTGATTCTTCACTCACTTTTTAACAGTCTTTGAAGAATGTTTCCAGTCGACTATAATTGCGTATTTTTGTGTGTTATTTTTGTGATCCTTTTTTCCGGTGCTATAATTTTTATTGTGCGATTTTATGCTACAAATTTAGCGAAAAACTATATTAATAATTTTCAAGCCAGGTTGGCAAGAAAATATTGTGTCTGTTCGCCAGAAATTCGTAATTCGGTGCCATTTTTTCGCTTTTCGAATTACCTTAAAAAACTTAAATCGCGAAAGAATTTAGGAATATTCGCGAAACCGAAATCTTCGAGCCAACCAGAGACTCGAAGAGGAATCCACTGGTCATCAATCTTTTACAAAGAAAAAAGTAAATCCAGCAATTGGTAAGTACACGTTCATCTTACCGATTATTCAAAGTGTGGATCTGGAGATTATGTCGAATCTCCAAATCACTTCGTCACGCGTATAATAATTCAGTGCAAACGTGAATTTCATGCAACCCAAATTTCGTCAATTAATAATTAAATTTCGATTTCTGACAAAAAACCAAAATTAAGAAAAATTAATAAAGACGGGATTTAGGCGTACTCTCGGGAAAATACTACGTAGACAATATCAGAAGCCATCTTGAAACGCTCCATAATTATTCTCGAACCAGTGTGTTATGGTTCGAGACAAAAATACGTAATTAAATAAAATTCCCTGAATTCAGCCTAATCCTTTAAATCCTCAAAATCCCTAAAAAATTTCGAGAACAAAAACTAATAAAAAAATCCCTCGAAGTACCCAAAAAATTTCGAGAACCAAATATAATGAAAATTAATTTTGCGAATCCCACAGGGGTGAATGAAAAAAAAAAATAACTTCCCGAAATAAAATCGCGTATTTAAAAAATCGATAGTGAATTTTTAAATTGAACAAAAACGCGACCCAATTTAGTATCGTGGGCGTAGCCTACGATCCTCCACGCGCCTGGCGGGCGTTTGGAGAACTCCTGTACTGAAGCAATGTAGGTACAGGAGGACTGGGCTGAGGTGGTCGCCGACAGGCGTTGTTGGAAGTGTGTGCGACAAACTACTTTTATAGTCCTCAACATTATCTTATAAGTGCCAATCCATAGTGGTGTACTACCACTATATATTCATGAGATTTTGTATGAAAATCTAAATATTTTTCACTTCTTTTTTTTAGAATGACGGGTTCCTAAAAATCCCGGGCCCGGGGAAATCCCCCTTCTGCCCTCTCGACAGACCTACGCACAAATATAGGTAACAAACCTTTCTTACCTTTGACCTTAATTCTGGCCCATAGTATGTAATAAATAATGATTTCCATTGCTTCTATTGCATTCGACAAGGGTTGGATCTTGGAAATGCAGGGTCATACACTACGAATATATGTACAGGTATGTCATTCAAATTTTTCAGTATACTTTTCATTCATTTTGGTAATTTTTGGGAGTCTGTGGAGCCTCTGATTTTCGACCTACGGTAATGAAACTTGGGGTAGTGTTAGAGATTTATGTGACCTACACGTTCGGATTCGTGTTGAAAGTTTTAATCTTCAACCAGCACTTTCGGAGGAATAGGCTTTTAAAATTTTGCAAGGGTTGACATACTATACCGATAGCTCATTGCTCACGTGAATTGAAAGGTGACCCAATCCCGAAATTCTAAGGGTAGTTTGAAACTATTAAGTAGTGGGTCGGAATTGAGTTTAGGTAAAAATCTGTCAATTGGTTTCAAAATGGCGGCCAAAATAAAATCTGAAATTTTCGGAAAACATGCGTTTTCCTGCTCGCGGACAGCGATTAATACGTCGCAGAGATATTTATTGTATCAGTTTAGAAAACAAATAGAACAAGCTACTTCCCAAACAGTAGCGTCAAATAAGTTGCATAATTTCACTTCTGAAGGAAAAATCTTCCATTCCAACCATTAATTAAAAATTTTATATAAAAATGAAAATAATTATATCGGTACTAATTAAATTATCGCGAACCCATGATCATTTCATATAATATATATTTACTTAGTTTAACATTTTTTGTTTCTATACCTCAATACCTACTTTCTATTAATGAAATTTGTCTGAGGCGATGATGAGCACTAAGATTTAGCGAAAAATAAATGAAATTCAAATACAACTATTGTTTGACTTCTCCTCTAATTTGTTTTCAGAAAAAAGCGGAGCGAACCCATTCAAAAATCGTGAACACCACAGTTTCTTGTTCAGTAGCACTATCAAGCAACATTTTATGGTTGCGGTTTTGATTAGAATTTGACGAAAAACAATAGAGTAGCTACGGGCGAGCGTGGCTAGCCGAATGCTCCCCCGATTTAGCATTTTTGTCAGACCAGAATTACTCTAAAGAGTGAATGTTAACTGGTCACAACTCACAACCATTACTCAATTTTATATGTTACTATTCTATATTCATTATATAATTGTAACGAATGATAATGATTTTACTATTAACAATTTAAACCATAGGATGAATACTGATACCGAGTAGGTAGTTAGGTACACTTGTATTCGAAAGTTATTTAGTATACACTGATTAGTAGGTTCGTCCAATTCTAGCTGACTGTATAGAAAGTGAGCATAAAAGAAATTCATGTTTTTATTTATCTTAATTAGTATCATACAGTCAACAGACATAGGAAAACGTTTTTCAGCAGGTAACTCTTAACATTGTTAAATACGTATCAGTGAATATTTCAATCCACAATTTAAAAACTTCCGATTTCTTTACAACCGATAATTCGTACCTTGAACTAATCCCACTTCCCATCAAATTGAGTTCTTCCTGTCTCCTCATACCAAAAACTATACCACAAAAGGTAAATGTAAATTCTCTATTTGCAACGCATACATAGGAACGAACATAATAGGATACTATTGCACCTGTATTTTAAAACAAACGTAAAAAAAAGGAATTATTACAATAATAAGTTTAGAAAATAAAAATTAAAGCAAACACGGACTTACATAATCAGTAAAATTAATTTATCAATTTCCCGTAAACTAAATTCAATTTATAGCATATTTAATCATTTCTGTTCCACAAACAAAAAAATAAAAGCCCTCTAGAGAGAATTATGTGTGTATTCACAAAACACAGAAAATTTGTGGCTTAATGCAACATCGAAAGGAGAAACTTGCAAGACAAAAAATTAAAAAAACAAACTTTCTTTCTACATTTAACTTTGACAACAGAAGAAAATTTGAGACATCGAAATGAACTCATCAACACACAAATAATAATAATACTTAATGAGTTATCAGCCGTCGATTTTCATCAAGTAATTAATATCGAATAGTCAAAAAATAGATAACAGGTTAAACGATTTTTCAATTTTTTTTTTTAATTTTTTAGCTCCGCTGATGATTATACAAGCTATATTTTGTCTAATAGTACGATCGCATTTATAATACCGAATGACAACCAATAGATAGTCGCGGATAAGTAATAAATAGATTTTAAAAACAAAACAAAAAAACAAAAAAACAATGTACATACATAAATTATGATTATATATACTCAATAGTAGGCGAAAGGCGTAACGACTAATTTTCAAATGGAGGCTCTTAGAATAAAAATATATTTATTACTGTCGTCATCAGGTAGAAATTCTCGCCCTGCCAGAAAAAAAAAAAACGCAAACGAATTCACACTTCACATTGATGAACTTAGGAACGTACCAAATTGTGAATGGAAGGCGTGGAAACGCCACGATTGAGTCTGCTTCGCCCTCTGAAAACGAATTAAGATTTTTTTAGCAATTGAAAAAGTTCATAAGAGTTTGAAAAAAAAAAAACGCAACACGTTCTGCATCATTCTCTCGACTTCTGTGTAAACTATCAAATACGAAAATTTTGAGCTTTTGACTCAATTTCAGTAGTATTAAAATTATTTATGCAATTTCTAATACTTTTTTTCTTTGTTTATGAAAATGGAAAAAAGTTGTTCGAGGTGATTTCCTTTATTTTTAGCAGAGATTTCGAATTTACTATAAGAAATTGAGTGCAAAGCCTGCAAATACCAAAAACTAGACCAATTTCGTTTTTTTTTTAATGAGAACACCATTTTTCTCTTCATATTTTTTAATTAGAGGAAATTTCACGAAGATTAATTTAATTAAACATCAAAATTAGTTGAGTATTACAGAAGATGCAAATCCATCCGGTCGTTCTGGAGCGATAGTGTTTCCAACAGTTTTTAGCACGTAGTATTTTATAATATGTAGAGATTTACATAAGCTGACACACTGTTGATAAGAAATTGTTCTAAACATTGTTGGAAAATTTTATCCCACCAAGTAAGGTCTAGCATCCCATACGATTCAAATTCCCTTCCCTACCAAGTGCTGACAAATGTGCCTTGCAAGAAGGATAATTTGTCTTAAATTCAAAACTCAAACCAATTTTATTCCATTAGCGTTATGGGAGTGTGTCAACTTGTCTAAATTATCTACATAACTTTATTTATGGCAATCGTTATAGGGACACGACTGTTATATCTCTGTCAATAGCCAACAAATTTTGATGTTGACCCCTCCAATTTTCATGAAATTTCGAATTTTCTGTCCTTTAAAAAAATGTTCTTTGTAAACTACCTATTAAAAATCAGACACACAAAAAAGTAAATCCTCAATTTCATATTATAGTATCTATCATTCACTGTTTTATACAAGCTCCTTGATAACAGTAAATATTCAATTCAAAAATTTAATCTCTTCTATCTCAAACTTTGTCTACGATTGTGCGCAGGATACTTGGCAACTGTATGTAACTACACAAACGAGCAATTGGGCTGAGGTGGTTGCAGTCAATCGTAATACTGTGAGAGAAGGAGTATGATGACGACATATTCCATGTCCAATGGACGTTAAACACATTATGATTATATAAGTTACTTGATAGGATTAATAACACCTTTGACTTCATAGTAATGTTGTAACAATACGTTACAAGAAATCAATACAAAAAGTAAGTTTTTGAAGAAAATTTACATATGTATTGAGACCAAGAAGTGAAGGTAGGTTTGTTTTCATCTCACAACCCCAGGGAAATTTTAGTACTATTAGCTGAAATTCATGTATGTATGTAAGAATATGTATTCACATTCTTAAAATAACCACAGTTTCTGTCTGTGTTTCGCACTCGTTGATATAGTGAGTTGCAGAGATCTCTCATATATATATTAGATTTGTATTATATTCATCTATTGATGGATTCTAAGTATGGAAAGATGAAAGATGTGTCTACATGATTCTTCATTATTTTCTAAAGAGCTTACAAATCCATCAATACATGCCAAGCTAGTGGGATGATCTTGAGGAAGACAGAATGCTAATTAGTAAACGATCAGCTCAGTTCTTTCCCTAGTGCGGCTCCCCCTCGAAGAATGGGGATGTAAGAATATGTATTCACATTCTTAAAATAACCACAGTTTCTGTCTGTGTTTCGCACTCGCTGTTATAGTGAGTTGCAGAGTTCTCTCATATATATATTAGATTTGTATTATATTCATCTATTGATGGATTCTAAGTATAGAAAGATGAAAGATGTGTCTACATGATTCTTCATTATTTTCTAAAGAGCTTACATGTATATATATATATATATATATATATATATATATATTCCGCATTTCTGCTGAACTTGATACAACTCGGAATTTTTATCCAATAGTCTTGAAATCTAATACACTTATGTGGATTTACACAAGAACAAACCCTATTGTTTTTGGTCCAGATTAGTCTCATAGTTCGTCAATTACATCTTATTATGTTTCAATTTTAGGGCTTAAATGGTTCTAAAATGCGTAACGAATAGACATGAAATTTGGTACAGACACTGAATACCTATATTACCTTTTCCTGGATAGTACGTTTATTCCCTGTGGTCCTTTAAGAAATTTATTAACCCAGTTTCAGAGTATGTAGCAATATTAGTAATTATAAATAAAATCACGTTAAAAACGCGTTTTTAAAGATAAGCTTTTATTTTTTTTTTTAGCTTTAGCTCCATGCGAAATTAATATTATTTCGTTACGGAAGGTTGGCTGAAGTATTCGTATATTTTAAAATCGCAGTAGCGAGTAGATTAAAGCTTATAATAAATACGTTACTCTCGATAAAAGGTGAGAAAAACGACTGTTGCGAATTTCAAAAACATTCTTCAGTAAAATGGTACTAACGGACAAGATGGACACCACGTGGTGTTTGTAAAAATTCTTTCAGAATTAAGTAAAATTTATTTCGTTTGACTGCGTTTCTACTGATAAAATTCGTCAGTCAGTTAACTCTCCTGATGCTTTCTGCAGGCACTGTCGTCCTTCGTGTTTAATTTCAAAGTTCATTTTAGTCTAGGCTAAAACTAATCTGTTTTACCAACAAATGAAACTGAAATACTGGAGCATACAAATTTCATGAATGCTCTGTTGCGATTCACAAGGACCCCACCTGGTATTAGGGGAGAGTGGTCTTCGCTTTGAACATAGAAAGATTCTTCATTTCTTTCTGTCAAGTGATATTTAAGCTTACTGGATTCAACGAGTCAAAAGATCTCAGCCATAAACTCTCATCTGTACCTCACTCACTCAATCTCTCTCTCTCTCTCTCGTATCGAAAAACCAACTTCAATCACAATTAACTCGAAGTATTTGTATTTCTAAAAATAGATGGCATTTGTTAAGCGAGAAACAAACGAATACAAAATTATTACCTGAAAGAGTCGCGAGTGTTGTCGGTAGGAGACATCCGGCAACTTGCTAATTTCGATTCGAGAGCCTGCGAACAATCAAATACAGCATTTAGATGAAACTCAAATTCACAAAAATTAACTGTACATATAATGAAATTTATACATAAATATGAGCAAGCAATTCTTTCGTGCGAACGTCACGTACACCAGAACAGAGTATAGAACAAGATAATATTGTAACTTCATTCGCGTGCAAGCAACAGGCATCCAAGATCGACACAAACTAATAATGTCTGTCAGGCAGTCACTCGGATGGGAAGTGCCAACATACATAAAATTGAGAGTAGCCAATTTTAAGCAGATGAAAAATGATGGATAAAGTATGACAGTTGAACGTAAAACAAAATAAGAATGTGAATCCTTTTCAAAGAACCATAGTTACACACTTTTCCAAATAGAACAGTCCGTTATAAAAAGTTCTGAACATTCCGCACTTTTTTTCATAAGGAACTGAATTAATAGTGGTTACATTTTGGGTTTTAGAACGATGAGTGAGAACGTTTGAAAACATAGGACAGAACTAAAAAATAGAAAGATACACTCTCGAAAATCTCTAAAATCATGCCCACGTAATGTTAAGGTTTCAATCGAAATATTTTTGTACATGTTTAATTTTTGGGGAATATTTTTTCATATTTTTTAATGACAAATGTTAAAGTATTATAACAGAGGGTGTTTTCACTTTTTAGGGCCTATAAATTCAAGCTATGAGTGCACATCAGACATCAATACATACATCAGAGGTGTGGTGTGAATATACGAAGATAGAGGTACCGAAATTAGTTCTTTAATTCAAAAACACGGGGCTTATTTACAAGGAGAATCGTTCGGAATGAAAATCAATTACCAAATACCTGAATCCAATAAAACTAAAATTTAAATATTTCTATTGTCCCAATCACCAAAGCCAAGTGACATAAAGCCTGATTGAAAAAAAAAAAAAAAAAATCAGGGAAAGCAAAATAAAAGGAACAAGAAAAATAAAAATAAGAGCAAGCTACAAATCAAAATAATTGAGAACTTTTACGTTGGATTCTACATTTCATACTCGTCTATTTGAATATTATACAAAATTGAAAATTACAAGGAAAAAAAAAGATTTTTTGACGTTGAAGCGATTATGATAATGCGATATTTAGAAGTAAAGCGAATGTTATGAATTTCCGCAGCCACAAAAATGAAAGGCAACTTTGGGCCAAGAAATTTTTGCATTCAAGCTAACGAGTATATAGGCTAACGTAATAATCCAACACCTAAAAAAAAAAACAACTAACAAATTAAAATAGTGAAATTAAAACGGACCTTTTCGTTTTTTGGTTTCGTATCAAAGGCATCGTCCACATAAAAAGTCTCCTTTCCCACCACTCTCAGCGAGCAGGATACATAAGAAATGATAAAATGGAAAAATATTTTCGGGAAATGACAAATTTAAAAAAAAAAAAAGAAAAAGTATAAATAATAACTTTAAAATTATTGAGTAACATGACTGCAGAAAACATATTTAGCTGTTGAACTTACATATTTCGAAACTGTATTTTACGTATTATAGAATAGCATTAATAATAATACTACGTAACACATTACAACATGGATGAATTAGTATAAAATCAAAATATTAAGCGAATAAATAAAAATCAATTTACCAACAGTCAAACATTTATCATAAGATTTTCGAAACCTGCTATTTTTTTTTCTCTTCTTTTCTAAGAAAATATGTGAAAAATTAACACCAGACAAATGCATCGTTTCTGATGACTATCATTATTTGGAACCCCTTCTGACGATTCACATTCAATAATATCGACGTAATGGTAAAAATTTTTATAATGATTCAGATTTTTTAAAATAAAGGTGCACATTCCCACAATAATCCACAGAAATAAAATGCCGATGGTACACCAGTCGAAGAAGTAGATTTAGTTTCGAATCGACAGAATTTCAAATTACGTGCATTGCGGGTGGCGTTCATTATAAGTTTTAAGAATTTTGTACAATAATAAAAATTTTAAAAGGCTCGTAATTCGGAAACTAACGGACGGATTTGGCCCAGCTCTGAACTCGACTGAGATATAGCCTCGAAATACGCCGTCCAGTTTGTTGACAATTTTCGGTATATTCCATATATTATACATATTAACTTTTGAGGTCCGAGGACCATGATCGAAAAACTATAGTGAAATTTTTACGAAATCGTGACATGCCACAAGATAAGACTCCAAATTCAATGTTTCAACAATAAAAAAATACAATTTTCTAGCTTTTCAAAATTTTTTACGTAACTTATTTCATTTTCCTCAATATTTTCTGCAGCTACTTTTAAGAAAAGGTGAAAATGGTGATAGTAGTTCCATTTTCCACAGGAACATAATTTAATACTGGCAAAATAAATATTCGTCTCTTTTCGAATCGAAACATTTTCATATTCCAAAACGGCGTATCCTCGTTTTTGAGGCTACACAATACCAATAATTTTACACGATTTTCAAAATTCACGTAGGCCAATCAATTCCGAAAACAAAAACAATAAAAACATATTTTTTATGAAAAATTTAAAAGAAGTTCAAGCACATTTTAATCGAACAGGATAAGATAATATGCAGCGTGAAAAATCGCACCATAATGTAATATGTTACTCGGTTACCGTAAAAACTAACGAATAATGACCAGTTAATTGCTTACAATAGCCAAATACTGAAATGAAAACACCTAGAAAGTACTTATTTCAAACAAATACAGTCAGTTGGTAGATATAATAATGTATCAACACATGTTTGAGAATAATTATGATCTTAAGACTATTAATTGCTTATAAATTTAAGTATTTATCTTCAATTCAAAAATAAACGCAATCTAGCGTTGTTAACGATAACTATACAATTCAGTCGTGAATAATAATAAATTTCGTTTCATAAAATCATCTAAGTTTCTGAGGATGAGTTTTTGATTTTTCAATTTTTACCATAAAATCAAGTATTTTATCTCTCATCTTTTTATATTCAAAATTTACTTAGAAAATATTCAATAAAAAACTATGAAATTACTCGTCCACAGATTAACTAGACTAACCAGCCCCTTAACAAATTAAAATAATAATAATAACAATAATACCAATCTATCATAGTTTTGTATAAACTAACGGATAGAGTAATGAAATAATTCTAGTTCAGATGCGGCTCATTCGGTAGATCAAACACTTCCACTATTTTAGTTCGAAAAATGAGGGTTTTAAAACTTAATTTTATTACAGCGATGATACTGATGCATACTGAAATTTAAAAACTTGGCAAATTGTAGCTATTGGTAGCCAAATTATAAATATTATAAATATAAAAATAAATAAATAAATAATTTTTTAGAGGAAAAGTCGAACAGAAAATATTTGAATGAAAAACTCGAGAAGATAAAATTATCTATTTTCAAAGAAAAAGAGTAGGTACCCTACCTAATGACTTACATAAAAATTTCAATTTAGAGAAGCATCATAAACAACGTATATAAATTGATTATTGATGCGTTTTGTTAGCAGGATTTCAAAATTAAAATTCCTAATCAATATACAAAGCCACTGAACAAATAACAAACATATACCTAAATTTCAGAAAGTTTAGCGAGTATTTAAGAAATATGACCATTTTTCGCTTCAAATACGACTCTTTCGTCATCTGTACAAGAATTAATTCAATAAACGTATCACGCGAATATCATTCATAATTTAAAAGAAAAAAAAATCATCAATTTACACATCTGACTAGGGACGACAAAACGGCAACGTGTATTTTGCCAAAGTAATATTTTTTTGTTCCAGCTGAACTCGGTTCAAATTGGCTTAGAATTTTGTTAACCAAATTCACTTGCAACCAAAAATGACTAGTGAGTAGTGACGAATAAAATAATAACCACCACTCCCGAAATCCTCCAAAAAAATGAATTTTTTCGAATTTTCACAGACCAAACTCATCCAGAGTATCCATTATGAGCTTTTTAGCTGAAGCAATTGAAAGAAAGAAGGGAAAAAAATAAAAATAAAAACAATATCTAAAATTGCATTCTAAATTATAAATGACAAAGCAATGGCTAAGAGGAATAAACAATACATACATTTTGCACGCCAAAAAAGAACGAATATAAAAATGAATTATTGTTTCCCATCTAGGGAACGAATTAACTCTAACCTTAAATTTTACAGTCAGATTTCTAATAGCAAACGAAAATTCAAGACAATGAATCGTAAGAAATAATTTAAACATACCTCAAAAAAATTTTCTATTGTAAGATAGTAAAAATACAAAAAAAAAATCAAGTTTTTCCACAAAGACAAATGCAGCAGGAAAAGAATAAAAATTGAGTATTTTCCAACGTTTGAGGAAAAAAAAAATGAAATAATACAATCAACGATGGTTTCTTATATTTTATAATTTTCCACTAAAATGTTTTCGAAAATTTTTGAAAAGTGGGATATGGTTCATTAAAAATTTTTGAAATGTATGCAGTTTTTCGACGTTGAATCTTGAGGACGATTTATAACGACCAAAAAGCGAAAACTATAAACGACAAAGATTGAATGGTGAAAGAAATTAATGTTTCTAAATATCGATATCACACTCGTAGTAGTAAAATATGAATTATAATTTTGAGTTCCAAAATACAAAAGAACATTAACAACCTCTTCACTTCTTTGAAGTTTTTACCGAAAAAAATCGTTCAACATTTAGTCTGAATAATCATGACTGCATTTCCATATACTTTAAATTTTATTCTCGTTTTTGATTCATGGATGAGTCAAGTATTCAATCAGAGACGATAAATCAGAACAAAATGAACATGACTTACTAGAATGAGGAAAATTTTATGATTGTTACAAAACAAACAGACGGTCTTACTTTTTTCCTAAAAAGAAAAATGAAAAAAATGGCTTTTCGAAAATATTAATGAACAAGTTAACAAACTGATACAACAAAAACAACTTCCTTCAAATATCACGAAAAATGTAAAAAAAAATTATCATGTAACTACGTCCATTCTTATTAATTAAGTGTACCGAAGCCAAAAACATTAACGAACAACTTGAACTAGAATTCACAGAAACTCACTTTCAGACGTAATCAAAAACTTAGATCAGTGTTGCTCACGATTCAAAATCAACTGAATGTTTTAAATTCGATTTAACTCATTTCACTTTCCAATAAATTTCATAACATGATCATGTACTGATTTCTTTCTTTTTCATAATTTTACGTAGTGAATTAATCTTCCAATTTTAGCAAATATTAAAACTAAAATTCAAAAATAATGAAAATACAACTTAATAACAAGGCGAGAACTGAACCTCGAACTCAAAAAAGAAGAAATAATCATTGCACTAGCGATGTTGGCAGGATAGAAAAGCAAATTTTTACATCTTCCAAAATAATTGATATACAATATTAAAACCATTAAATCCAAGAAAAACTGATTAAAAAAAATTAATGGCTCAAAAAATAAGTACAAAGGAATTTTAAATTTTATTTTCAATTCTCTTCACTTTTTTTCGTCGCTTTTTTCTGCAACAATAAGTTTACGATTATCCACTAAAACGAAATCTTTTTTCAACTTTTTTTTTTTTTTTCAACAATTTAGAGTTCAACATTTAAAAATAACAAACACTTATAATTCATCAGAATAAGGAATTAGTAACTAAACCATCGTTGATATCAGAGGAAAATAATTATATCCTTCCCTACTATGCAAAAGTTTCCAAACAAAAATCAAAAATCAAAAACAATGAAGGAATATAAAAAAAGTACATGCAATTTCAAATAAAGCAAAAATCATGGCACTCTCAAATGGACAAAAAAATAGAGAATTAACAAGGAAATTTTCTTTTTTCATTTTCTTTTTCGAAATAAATCGAAAAAAGTCACAAAAATCAGTTCCTTCACGTCATTTTCACAGCAAGTAAAATAATATTTTCAATAAGTAGTACCACGATAAAAAAAAAAAAAAAAAAAAAAAAATCAAAACTGTTGCGATCAATTTTCTCTTTCGTATTTGCCCTCGATTAAAAAAGGAAGAAAATTATAATATAACAAATGGTCGATGACTAAAAAATTAACATGACTTCGAATTGACAAGTTAAGTAACAATAAAGAAAAAACAAAAATGTACGACAACAAATTAATAACGTGGAATGTTCTAAAGGATAGCAAAAAATTGAAAAGAATTGTCCTAAAATTGTGAATGCAGGTCAAAATTTCCTTCTTGCTATAGGAGTAGGCAAAGGATAAGGCTTTCGAGCGGTGGGACAAATACACTTGACGCGGGAACATTCGGAGCACAACCACTTCTCAAGCTGCATACCATTTTATTTATTTTTTATTATAAAAAATATATCATTCAAGCGCGTCCGCAGCCAAATGCCAAATTTGCCAAAAATATACAGGCCAAAAGAAAAGAAAACAAAAACAAAAAAATCAAAAATTAACAACTAAAAATAAAAAAAAATAAAAAGAATACAGTAAAATAAATTGTAATGAAAGCAGAAAGCTATAAGCTATGAACCGTTCATATATGAGAACTGAGTTTTGGGCAACACCGGGACTTCCGGGGGAAAATTAAAGAACCCAAAGAACCGTTGTTTGAGATTGATAATTCGCGTGTTGCGTTCTCATTTTCTACAATTAAAGATGATTTATTAAATTATCTAATATTCAAACATATTATCTAACAGAATGAGGAGAAAATAACATATATAGTGAGAATAAGCATTTGTTTTTTGATACTTTTCGATGAAATAAAATTCATTATTTTAATAACAAAAACCAATCGAAAGCAATCTAACTGTTAAAAAAATTCAATTTCAATGACAGTGGTACAAATCATGTGACGAATTAAATACGAGAAATGTGCATAATATTGTACATTGGGTGACGAAAAACATTCTGAGTGGCTAATTTTCTGATCCGTCACAAAAGTATAGTTTTATAATATCGACAATGTAGTAAAGTTGTGCCAACATTCATCAAACAAATTTATGATTTCATTGGGTGAGACAGAATGAACGAATTAAGCTTTCAAAGTACTCGAGTATCGGCTTCAACTATTCGGTAACAAATGAAAATTTTTGAAACTACAGAAGGGAAATTTTGCAATTTCAAGGCAAACAACAACGTTGCGTCGTATGTAAAATTCCGTTTTTAAATATTATGATATTTTTAAAGTTGAGAACCTCCAACCTTTGCGAAATCAAGATAATAAACACAACTATTAGGAAAATGTATTCCAGACGACATCAAACAGGGTTAAAATAACGAGCTTCTTTACAAGAGTCACTCTCGTTTACCATGATACCCCTCTCGGTTTTAGGTCTACTACAAACATGCTTACAAAACAAATTCAAATAATTTTAGTGATACAGAAGCAAAAAAGGGAAAGTTCAAAATACACAATATACAAATTCAAGTAATGAAATTAGAAATTTTGAAATGCAATAGGAGAACCGAGAAAATATTGAGGAAATGTATACATCCAAACACAACTATAATTAGGCGGTGAAAAAATATAAATTTTACCATTATTTCACGCTCTTTAACACCGAGGTTATAAACAGTGAAAAGCAGCGAACGCATAATTTGCATTATTTTTTTTAATACCTTCCTCGTTTCACATTCAGAAAATTTTGTATACGGTGAAATTTTTCGTTTTTGGAAGTTTATTGCCTCAAAATACCTTCAATTTGGATAATTTACCTGTAGAAAAATGAGCTTTCTGCACCAACAGAATATCCAACCTAAAATTTTTATTCTGACAGAGTTAAATGAATATTCAATGAAAATTTACTTTCAATTACTAGAATGAACTGTTGACTATTAGAAACAAAGGGTGACAATACTGTAGATCTACCAACTGGAACAAAAATATTACATACATTTTAAATTGAATCCTTAAATAACACCACCGACCTATTCTTCTGCTTAGTATTTTTGGATTCAAAATTTTGGAACTACTGATAATGTAAGTTTTCCACAAAAATTTAGAGAAAATAATAAAATAACATTCCACTTATAAAATGAGTAGGTTCTAGACATCAAGCGGGATTAGTGAGAAAATCTGCATGAATAAAAAATGTTAAAAATTTCTAAATTGACATTAAAAAAAAAAAAAAAATCTGCATCTGACCAATATTCGACGGAAATGTTTACAGATTGAATCATAATATTAAAGTCCTTTTCATCTTCATGAAATCGACACCGAAGTACTTTAGTACTCATTAAGAGGTTAACTGTAAGGATATTATAAAATTTTGAATGGATTTAAAAGTGAATGAAAAAAACTAAGGCCCATATTCACAAATGTTACTTTAACCTCCCTTTACTTAAACTTCACTTACAAATGACTTTTGGCACAATTTTGTAGTTAAGAGTGCGGTAACATTTTATTTTTACATTAGAACTCTCATAAGAGTGTACAATGTTCCCATATTTTTGAGTACAAAATTATGCAAAAAAATTTTTTTAAGAGAAATTTAAGTGAAGGGAAAAGATTAAAGTGACGTTTGTGAATATGGGCCTAAAATTCAAACTATCATTGAAATGAAAACTCTGAAGGCCACATCAAAACATGAGGAGTAAGATATCCTGATGATCAGCCAACTTTTGAATAGACGATAACAATAATTTACTACAAAAAAAAGGAAGGTTCAGCAGAAAACGTACACAAAAGCGTGAGTTTTTATAAACAGAAAAAATCCATCAAAAATAAAATTCAGATTAACATTGCGATAGTTTATGAAACAAAAACAATAAATGTTGAATTTTCGGGTTTCGGAGGGACAGTGAACATGAGAAACAAGTTAATCACAAATAAAACATTGAAACGAATAGAAAATATTGATAGAAAAAAAAAAGTGTTAACTTATTCAAGATACCAACTAACATATCCTGATTTTCTCCAAACTGATAGAAACTTGTGGAATTAATTAAACATTTTTACACGGCACCTAGACTCTATATATAAAATACATTGTAAAAAGCTCACTACTTCTAAAATTGAAATTCAATTAAAATAAAACGTTCAACATCAATCGTGGGTTAGTAAAAACAGTATCAAAGCTTTACAACGATTTCTGATTGACAAGTTTGGCTATGACCAATAACGTGATAAGAAGAGTTTTCTGGAAAAATTAAAATAGAGCTATACAATTTAACTCGAACAGACAGAAAAGAAACACAAGCAGTTACAGCCTATACTTTTTCTTTTTTCATAATAACCTGAATATTGCTCATATCGATGAGAATGTTAATTTTTTTCAAACTACTCCGCTAAAAGGCATTCGAGGTTGGAAATAGAAAGAAAACCAAGAAAATCCCAAACCAGTGCGTTAAAACTTAAAATTACAAGAAATTAAATAAATGTATATTATTACTTACACCAACTTTTCTCAGCAAATCACCGACAATATTCATGGCAGAAACTCTGGTCGGCGTGGTTAACACAGCATGTCCTCCGGATAAACCTGAATCACAGAACTGAATTAGAATGTCGACAAAAAATGAGGATAAATGCCAAGACAAATACGTGAAATCGATTAACAGAAGGATAGAGACATTTAATTGAAGTAATGTGGTGATTCGTATTTCAGAATTTGGTGTCGGTTTATTACTGTCATAATACAAGAAAAAATGCTTCAAAATTATAAATTCATTTTTTTTAAATCTCATTTCGTCTCAAACAATCAACAGAAAACAAACCACGACCCGCCACAACTGAACCTTCAATATTATTACTTTATAAAGACAATGAAAAAATGACTCGCCTCCTCCCTTAAATTTTGAATACGAATACTTTATTCCAGAAATCCTCATAAAAATCAGAAATTTATAATTAAATTGTGTCTTGTATATTGACATACATTTTTTTTTTAAGTTAGACGATATTCTCTTCCCGATGAGGATCTTGTGACTGGGAATCGAAAGTAAAATCGAAGTAATGATTTCTACTTAGAACCAACTTTATCAGAGGAAAAAATATCCAAGACCATTGTACTGAAATAATCACAGCTAAATTAATTGAAATTTTTACAGTTTTCAAAAGGAATTTTCATTTCACTTTTCCTGAAGGAAACTGAAAAAAAAAAATAAATAGAATGATGTCATTTTCTTTTACAATAGAGAATTGATCCAACCCAAAATTTCACAAAAATTTTATAACTTTATAAATTCACAACACACTTAGCGACAAAATATTTCGATAAAATACACGATGGCCATAAGGCTGCTTCCACAACCCATTAATTTTTCAAGAAATGAAGTAGGTGATATTTCATTTCTCTAGTAGAGAAGTGCACTCGTAGTTCACTATTTTGACGTGTCTCGGATCAATTTCGTGATATCGTAGATCTGTCTTTCTTTAAATTTATGATTATATATACAAGTAACGAAAAACAACTTCGAATAGCTAATTCTATCTGGCGCGTGAATTCAAATCAGCTTCAAATCAAAGCATAGATACCATAGATAACTACTCAAGTTCAGCACTTGAGTTCCGAATAATAAGTTTATTCACGCTGACTCCACAACGGTTGTGGCAAAACTTACATCAACGGAAAGTTAATAATATTGTAATTTTGCAAAATAACATAAGCGTACCCTGTCAAGGGCTACAGAGAGGGGAAGTGGGAAATTTCTCTTCGTCCCGGACTTTCTAGGGCACTTAGAAAATGCTTACTAAAAAAAAAAGAAATTATTAAAAAATCGATTATTTATTAAATACACTTAGCCACATCAGAGACTTCCCGACCCCCGGCCAGGGGAATGAGTCACCCCCCAGCTAAAAAATCAGTAGGCAAATCCGCAAATTTTGAGAGCTAATTTGAATATTTTTGACAACCAGAATTTTTAAAAGAAGATTTTAATTGGAAAGTGGAGGCAAAAGATACGCACTTTGGTGGCGAAAATAATAATCGACCAAAAACAGGATAATGGATGAAAATAAGTATAAATGTATTGACCTTGTCATGCAAAAATTTCTTTTAAAAATGAGTTTTTATCGTTACAATTGGGTAAGATTTAAATATTATCTTCTAACGATTAGTGATCATCCATTTTGAAATATTTCTCATTCTTATAAAATGAATTTAAACACTTTTCTTTTCTTAAGAAAAAATATATAGGAAAAGTACATTATCCTGTTTTCAGACTGTGATAATGAGACGAATTTAGCGCTCCTTGTGGAGCCTCCACTTCCCATTAGGCTATGAGCTTTTTTTATTTTCACAACAAGGGTAAAAACAAAAACATGAAGACAACTACCACGAATCTCAGAGCAAATCTTAGTGTAAATTTATGTGAAAATTTTACTGCGCACAAGAGAAGAAAAAATGTTTCTGTATGAGTAGGTGTGTCACTGTGTGCGTGCACACGGTGCACACATACAACCACATCAGTTGTGGTAGCTCATATTTTTTTCTTTCAATCGTCGTCTCCGCCTCTGCCTCCATCACCTCAACCAAGAGAAATATTTATTTACCAAGTACTTTTTCTATTGAAAATCTATTTATCAATATTGGGGGTTAGGGTGGGTACATTTTTCATTTCCCAACTTAATGAAAATTTTGGCAACAAAAACTCAAATTTATATGTAGATATGTAAATTATATACAAGCCAGTTTCTTGTTACCACAGTACAGATTGCAAATATTCATTATAAAATATTACAACTTACTACCAATTTTGGTGCGCATTGGCCATACAGTACTTCCAGTAACACTATTTTTGTTTTTATTTTGGCTATAAAATTCTTGATTTTGAACCAATAACTAAGAAATTTTCAAAAAATATTAACTATAATTTATTGCAACAAGCTAGAAATTCTGGTAGGGATAGGTGCAAAGGTATTTTCAAAAACTATATTTCTGTTTACATTTCGTAAGAAATAATCATTTTTAATTGCGTAATTTTACATCCACAGTTACAAAATTTAACACAATCATCGCAATTATAATCTATTAATAACTTTTAATGATTAATTTTAAAATTCTAAAAAACCTACTATTTCTAATGGAGCTGGTACTGTTTTAGTTTTTTTTTTTATTTAAAGGCTGATAAAGCGAATTTTTCTCTCATATAAGGTTCAGACTTGACAGCTAATACAATGAGTACCACATTAAATGTTTCAGTCCACACCGACAAGCACTGAAGGACGTATTTTTTTTTTAGTCGGCAAATTCAAACATTCCACCCTCTAAAAAATTATTTTGGAACGTCATTGAGGTACATATAGAGGCGTTCCAAACCCAGAACAATACCGGATACTCTTAAGCAATTCCAAAAATTTCGAGGATGTACGCAATGAACTCTCAAAAAATTTAAAATAACATAAAAACACATGCATATGAATGTTCCAGAACACAAAAAAACATGAAAAAGTTTTTTCGCTTGCGAAACTATTTTATCAGTACTTTTAAAGAAAGTAGTTTCCCCTAAAAAATATTTTCGGAACAAATTCACTTACATGACACCAACACACGGATTTTCTCTCTCTGGCCCTAATCTTGTCATGTTAAATTCAGTTTTTTGTTATTCCACCATATGAAGTCTATAAAAAGTAATTTTATAAAAAACTTGAATCGACGCTCTTTTTTATCGAGTTATATATCCATATCAAAATATACTTTGAAATGCAAGGCATTAAAAAAATGTTGAAACACACCTCTGAAAAATTGTAAATTCAAAGTTACCACGCTTCATGTTCATGATTACACAGCACTATTGGTACGAGAACACGTGAAGGTATTCCGATGACAATCACACTTTCTAGGCCATTGCATGAAGAACTTTAATAAATGATAGCGAAAATAAGATTATATTTCAAGGTACGAGCTCCACTATCATTCGAACATGTACACTGATGCATTTATAATTTTCCCACCTTCAACATTTGTTAAGAGCCCGCTAATTTTCTGAATTACACTAACGAACAATATTGCTAAAATCACTCACATTTCATTCGAGAGAAAATCAATAAAAAATACTTACAACAAGTAATACACAATCCCGAATCATTATACGTGGCGAGACCTGCAGATTTGTCCATAGTTGAAAAAAACAAATACAAAAAAATTTACCAACTACAAAAAAAACTATAAACAAAAAACTAAAGGAATAAATAGAGGATACGCTTAAATCAGGAGCGTTAAAATCTAAATGAGCATTTATTACAATAAATTAATGTCGAAACACACCTACAAGTTACCGTAATCCTCATAAACAGGTAAGAAGATCAGTAATTTTCATCAATACAATACAATACGGAATGTCTTGATAGTTTATTTTTCATGGAATTGAAAAAAGTAATTGTTTACAGGAAAACAATTCCCTGATCAGAAATAACTAAGGAAAAGGTGAAATATTTCTTATGCCATACAAATTTTACTCTGTACATTCCATTTTTTACATCAATATCAACAGATAATCCTCCATCATGCATGACTCTGCTGTCTACATTGACAGGCATAAAAAAAAACTACTTTCGGGGTAAAATATAAAGAAGACACTTCAACTTATATCAACATTGATTTTCAATTCATGCTGTATGCGTAAGGATGAGACGTAATTTATTCACTCTATTAATTTAATTGAGATTTAAGGCACTAAACAGTGGACCAGCACGTGGCAAATAAAATTCATAAATGGTCCTTAGCTCTGTCATGCAGGCAAAACCATAAGATACGATAATGATGAAAGAAGAAACCAAAATGGAAATTATTAATAAGATTCATAGACTTAGTCATACAAAACCAGACTGAAACAAAAATATCATAGCATATGTAACGATTTATTTCCCGACATTTGATAGTTGATAACTTGCACAACTTGAAAGCACAAAGTAAAGCACGAACATTGCTAAGAACTCAATGCAAAGCAAATAAATACTAAATTCACAGTACTTTTTGAGGGAAATCAAAACATTTCACAATTTTTGAAAACACCGGAATCTTTTTTTCAAGATTTCTAAAACACATTGCTGATAAATGGAAAATACTGCAATTTTACAAGTAAATAATAATAAAAATAATAATTTTTAAATCCTACTAGGAAAAAAGTTGAAATAAAATTAATACTACCAACTTCAACTTGGATAATTTCATATTACAGCAAACAAGACAAATGGCCTAATTCATACTTAAGTAATTAGTGGCAACCAAGTTCTAATGACAAGTATCAACAAGTGATTTTCTTCTTACACTTCCTACCTTAAATGAACTTCTCATACAAACTAACAGTACTTATTTTGCCAAGTTTTTGATGCGTAAACATCTTAACGCTTGGTCTAGTACTCTAGTAGGGGCTAAAATGAGAATAAAATTACAATCATAACTCATACTTCTTATAATATTGTAACTATTGGCATGTAGGTGTGTGGTTGTGTGAGTGTGCAACACACCCACTCACAACCACACTATTATATTTACACAACAATCCTTCATGAGTCCCCATTGGAACTCGAGCCTTTTTTGTAATGGACTTCAATTTTCACAATGATAAAAAGATTCACAAATAACTTAATTGTTAGCATCAACATTCGATGCAGGCATTAATGTTAGTCAATAATATTGAAAACATAAACACGAAGCAATGAATGAAAAAATTCAAAAAAGCTAATCGACAAAAAAAAGTAATAAAAATCGACATAATGCGTCAATCATTTAGCCGCATTTGTACACAAATTTAGCAAACACAAAAAAATAATTATAATTTATTTGGTTACTTAATCGTGTACATAATATAATTATGTACATAAAATGGATCATGTTTTTCCAACTAAAGTTGACTATTTCAAATTGTTAACAAAATTGACAATAAATGAACATTTAATAAACATGCAATGAACAAAATTTACAAAACAGAGAAAGAAAAATACACGAGAAAACTACATGCAAACGAAGCTAATTGCGGGTTATAAAAATTATCATCTACTAATTCATCTACTACTTCGGTGCTCCAGTTAAGCAATTAAGTGTCAAGTATTTAGATTTAGTAACACGCTTACTTTTAATGTGAGTATGGGGTTTGCCAGGAGACTCGCTATTTGGTATTGACGTACGTTTGTTAGATAGATCACTTGGAGGGGTCGTAGTCGCTACTCTGAAACTGCTACATCTACGAGTTACAGTAGCTTTATCATTATCCGGACGTAGTTCACGTTCTCGAACTTGTATTTCTTGCTTAAGATCTACGAAAAGTTAAATTAACGATGACTGAAGTAAAATTTTTGAAATTTCATAATCAAAAAATACATTATTAATGCAATGAAAAAACGAGTTTTATACGCTGAATTTCTTTTCTTCCAACAAAACTTTCCTCATTTTCTTTGTCTCCGTAAAGAAGTGATTTCACTAGGATACTATCCAACGAGAAGGAATCATATGAAACTCAAATACATCGGGGATGAATGATGAATTTAAGCTTAATTCGGAAGTTTGGAACTTGAAATATCTCTGCCGCGCATCAACCGCGGTAAGTATGTATTTTCCAAAAGTGTCAAATTTTGTAATGGCTGCCATTCGAAAACCACTAGACCGATTTCACTCAAATTCAATAACAAACCAGTTCCTAATAGTCTCCAACTGACATAAAAATTTCAAGTCAAAATATTTTAATTTACCGGAATTATCGTGATGACAACATGGTGGGTTGGTAACACTTAGAGAACCCCTTCTGCCGAGACTAACGGATGAATTTCACAAATTTCAACACGAATGTATAGCCTATGAATGCTTCTAACACTACCACAAGTTTCATTGCCATAGGACAAACAACGGAGGCTCCATAGACTCCCAAAAAGTAACAAAATGAACAAAAAATGGAAATATATATTGTGTATTGAGGAATTTGAGTGACATATATATTCATGATCTACGACTCGGGATCGACGCTTTTCCACAGGTCCCGCCATTGCACTGAATGCAATAGTTGTATTTTCCAAAAATACATAATAATATTGTAACAAAACTAATATTATAAAATTTGTCTATCAAATTCTTAAAAGACAATAGGCATGCTGAATGAGATTCTCAATTCAAAATTTATCTGGAAAAAATGAACTAAAGAAGACGATACTGTATAATTTCACAAAAGTTTCAGAAACTATAATAAGTCATCGTTTATCCAGATTCATTTAATGTTTGAATAATTTTGACAAACTATACGTTCACATTTTCTTCAACTAATTTGTATAATATTCACTAAGAAGCTACAAATTTTAATCTAATCTAAAAAGAACTGGAATCCGTTTCTAATTTTGCATTTTCAATGTTTCACAACACCAATTCAGCAAGGTATATACATCAAATCTTTCTTTTAAAAATAAAAACAACTAAAACTTAACGAAAGAGCATAAACATCTTACAAGAATATTAACGACTAACAATTGAAAAATAAAATCATATTTGATTCGCGAAGTCCGAAGGAATGGAGAAACAGTATAATCAAAAAATTATCATCGAAGGCTACAGTCGGGTAAACACGGGAAATCGGAATTTGGGTACTTTTCTTTACAAAGGTTGATTTTTGAATAACATTTAACTTCACTAAATATCAGCTTCGAAAATTCGTTTTTGCCGAAAAAAGTTTTTGAATGTTGAAAGAAAAATTTCATGAAAACTACCGTTACGAGTTATATGGGATTGCAGTCCTACCGCAGACTTATATGCAAATATACTTGTTTTAAATTCTTCAGTGTTTGTCGTCATTTTGTTTCTTTCGGCGACTAAAGAAAACTATCAGGGTCCGAGTCAAACTTTCATACATAGGTAAACTTGAATAATTTTATGTTTGTTCTGAAAATTATCAGCATGAAAGTTTGACTGATAATGAAAGCAACATTGGGTAATTCTTTACGTCAGCTACTGGTTTCGACTGTCACGAGACGAATTTAAATAAAATAAAATTTGACTTTCGTCTGACCGAATAAAGCGAGTAAAGATCTCCTAAATAAGGCGAAAGACTTTTTCAACGTTTCTTATGTACGGGTTAGAACTAAAATGAAGAACCCTCAAGAGTATTTCACGAGTTATAAAGACAACATAAATGAAATTCTACAACACAGATAATACTACCATTGAATAAAAACTTTCCCCAAAAAGGACAAAAAAATAAAAATCATCTCAGAGAAGTAAAACTGAAACCTTTTCTGGTCGGAATTCGGTACACTTTGTGCTTCAGCGCATATCTAAAATCTAACCAATCAGAATATAATACCTCTAGTTTCATCTTTCAAACGTTGCACCATCGCTTTAAGATTTTCTTTTTCGTCCAATTCTGATTCCAAAAGGACATTCCTTTCAATAGCTGAATTAAGTTTAACTTCAAATTCAGCCAAAGACATGTACGTTGCCCTGATCGGAAACAAAAACATAATTTTAGCATAAATTAGAGAATGAGACCTTCGTAGATGAATAGATTGGTAAAATTTTACCTCTGAGATCGTTCTAAATCGTCATTTTTCTGTTCCAATTCGCGAATGTATTTGACATAGTTTTCTTCACGCGAGTGACATCGTTTACTTTCCTCTTCCAATTCTGTAATTTGACCGATTAGATCTTCGTGCTCCAGTTCGTATTTTTTCTGCCGACAAAAAGGAAATATAAACTAAACATGAATACGAGATCAACTTCTGTAGGATATGTTCAGTAATAACCTTTATCGTTTCATTTTCTAAGACTAAATGATTATTTCTCGTTTTAAGTTCACGATTCATTTTTTCGGCCTGCTCCAGGGACGTTTCAAGCTCTTTCTCAATCATTTGAGAACTTTGTTGGAATTCATCGAACTCCTTTTCGATTTCATCATATTTTTTCTTCCAGTATTCTATTTCTTCCTCAACGCTCGCGAAACCCGACATCTTAGCGCTGTGTCGTTTAATGAATCATTTACAAAACTGCAGAATACAAAAAGAACAAAAACTGGTTTTAAATATTAAAGTTTCATCACTTTCCTTCGCGAGTGGAATCACCGAACCGATAAAAACAGGCTTTCTTGGGCCAATATCGCATTCAAGGTGTTACACCTGCACGAGTTCAAATAATTTTCTTTATCAAACAAGATGCAACTTTCAATAAAATATAGCCTCTGGAGTATTTAATAACAAGATTATTTTAACCAGAATGTAACTGGCACTAGAAGGGGTAATGAACAAATGATTCAAGAGTGTTAGCTTTAAACGCATCAAAAACACTTGTGAAATACTAAAATGAGATCCGATAAAACTTTAACAAGTGAAAATCTTCGTGACTCATAATGATACTGATTGAACCTTCTAACGTTTGAAGAAAATAATGAAATTAAATGTATAAAGTAACAGTAATAAAAAAAATATTATAGAGATGTAATTATGACAACCAAAGCGAGTCGAGAAACGGTTTCGATTTTTTCATGCGATTTCAAATTCATTGAAACAACGAAAGCATGATATAATAACGTATTAAAAAACTACGAATACAATGCATCGATAACGAAATATCTTACGGGTAGAAGATAGAAATACGGGACAAAATAAACCACTGATAAAAGATATAAGAAATATTATCAAGAAGACTAGTTATCGAGTAAAGGTCAGTTAAGTGGGATAAACGACTTACTTTAAGTACGCATTATAATGTTCGAAAAAACTGAAATGAATTAACAGATCAACAATTTTAACAAACAACAAATCAATAAAATGTGATACGGGAAGATCAACAAAACAAAATTGCTTGAAAAAAATATAGTCAATTGAAACACGAAACAGCAGACACAGGTAGGCGACAATATAGCTGAAGGAATGAAATAATTAAATAGATGAAATTAAATCCGAAATTCTTTAATCATTTATTGAACTAATTCATTAATCTTTATTCAACAACATCTAAATAACATAAAAAATGACAGATGTCCAACTAATAGAAATCAAAATATAAAAGCTCACGGGTACAGTAGCTGTGTTTTATTTGCCAGAAATAACAAAACCGGGGTGACACCGAGAAAAGGTATTCCGCTTTTCGCGGATCAGAATATAGATGCCGAGTGCTAGAGTAGGAAGTTCCTGTTTCAGAATAATCTTTCCCGTCCGTGTAACTCTTACATATCTCATTCATTACCTGGCAACACTGAACTCTTAACATACAATATTCGTATTCATACTCTTACACACACTGTTACGCCATAGTGGGGAATTCGTTGTTTCTCCCTTATAGCTTATGGACTGCTAGAACTGATAAGAAATACATAGGGTTAAATGGAAGACCGCTGAAGCCACTTTTAACAGGCGTTCTTTTTACGAAAAACGACCTCTGGTGATAAGTGTTGGGATTCCAAATTTCCAATTCTGGCTAGAAAAAAATTAATTTTTATATTTTGTTAATTTAGTAATTAAAATTATATTTGAAGATAATTAATTTTATTATTATTCTACTTTGCCATTGACACGTGATAAAATCGCATTATTTGTAAGTTTATAGAATAATTAATGACATAAATATGTAATACTTTACTAGAACTTCATTCCACTCATAATTTTGTACCCTCTGATTTTCAATTATGCAGAACTGTTCGAAGTGTAATAAATCATGTTGTTCCAGAAAAGGTATAATAATTTTGGTATTTTTTGGTAATGCTATAGCAAACTCAGAACTATATTCATCAATAGAAAATTTATTCAACTCTAGATTAGTTTCCATAAATTTATTTGCTTGTGCATCCTCAACAATAACCACATCAATATTTTTGGCCTTTAATTCTTCTACTAGTACCAAATTATTATTTATAAAATTCAATTTATTTTCATAACCATGATTAATATTTTTAGCTATTTCTTGCCATGTGCTCTCGAGTTGACGCCGATGACTTGTCCCTTAAGATCGCTAAAATTAGTAAAATTCGCTTCTTTGTGAAATAATGCTGCAACTTTTGCAGTTAAGTATACATCACTAAATTCTACGTGTTGTGCTCTTTGAGGTGACTTAGATAAGCCAGCTATAACTAAATCAATTTTGTTCATAGCAAGTGATGCTAGTAATCCAGGAAAGTCAAAGTTTTGTATTTTAATACCGACACCAAATTCTTTAGCCACTAGTTTTATAATATCTATATTTGACGTATGGATAATCCGCATCACCTTGATCAAAAATAACTCCTTTACCAGAATCTGGTAGATCATCATGCCTAAAAATAAATGGATTGCTAAACGATAATGGCTAACATGTGGTATGTCATTTAACCCACTCTTAACCATATACCAACCAGCCAAACCTTGTAAAACCATTAATAAATTTACTACCAGTAAGCTACGAGTTTGTGATTTATAAGGAGCTGGTAGTAATAAAATAATATGAAAGGTACAATAGTAATTATACCAATAATTCTTCCTAGTAAACGGTGTAAATATTCTATATGAAAAATCTTCTTAAATTCTGCAATGTTAATGTTACTATTAATTAACTTAAACTCAGGAGATTGTTGATATGCATAAAATTCTCTTTGCCAGTCTGCAGCAGATAGCGGAGGAATTATACCTGACACTAGACTCCATTGAACTATAGATAAACCAGAGCCCGTCAGTCTAGTAATCCCACCTAATAAAATCATTGTCAATACTAATGATACAGCCACCATCAACCATAAAGGGACGTATTTGGCTATATATCTTTGATCACTTGAAGCATTCTCATAATGCATACAATTAACTCCTACAGTTTTTACTATATTATAATTTATTTATACGATAATAAATATTAATCTAACTTAATTCACCACTTGCTTATATATATCACTATAATAAAAAATGAACTCGATAGTACCATCAAGTAAAAAAATACAAATCATTTCAATGTATTGTGTTAAGTTCTGTTATAGCAGATTAAACGTCAATATAAATGATGTGTAAGAAATAGAGTAACATTATTATGCAAGGAATCATATTATATTTACATACATATTTCAGTTAAGAATTATAGCAATAATACCACTTCTGCATCAAAATTAAATTCTATTCTCTAAAATAGTAGAACATTCAAAGCTAAGGATTTATAAATATTATGTTGACTAAAAGGAAGGAGTATTAACCCATACATAGGGTATTATTCTGCAATGACATTGATATATTTGTACACCACCATAAAATGGTTTATAGCTATCCTCTGCTTGTCACAACTCCAATCAATCATGATAAAGCAACTAAAACTTATTATATTTATGCTACGTAATAACGTTAACCTAAGAAAAGCTTATAAAGCTAATCAATCTACCATAGAAACAAAATACCCAAAAAAAGCATCACTCTATCAACTATTAGATACCACTAGGGAAAACATTGCACATGATCATCCATCAGCACTGACTAAAAAGATAAATATAGGCAGATCAATGAGCTTCAACACAACACAAGAATTAGACAGCCAGAAAATTCCTGCTACTAACAATCGTGATGATTTATGTAAAAACCCATCAGATATAGCTTAAAACATACCATCTAAGTATTTTAAGACATTAAATATGCCTTTAGGCAAGAACATACAAAATAAGCTTCAACTATTTGAATCAATCAAACAAAAAAATGAAGAGGTAGCAACAAAGCAAGAAAATATATGCTCACAAATAGCAGAACTTAATTGTACAGCTGGTGAAACACACCAAAGCAAATTAAATGGTGGTGTAATGAAAGAATTACACAAAATTAGATGTCAAAAAAGGTACACTCCTTTAACACCAATGTCAAAACTTCCAGATGCAAAGGAACTAAATCTAGAAAAATCTAATTCTATAAACAGCACCAGGCGCGGATTCAGGGGGGGGGTTTGGGGGTTGAAACCCCCCCCCCCCCGAAATTTAAAAAAAAAAAAAATCAGGTGAGAAAGTAAGAAAGAAGGGGGAAAAGGAAAAAGGAACTGAAACCATACTCAATAAAAAAAGTGAAGCCAACAACTGATTAGTCTTCCATATTTGCATTAGGCAGAAGCAATAAAATTGTTCAGCCATAAGTACTAAGTAGCTCCTACTCTTGCAATCCAATATATAAAACATATTAGAGAAATGGCAATCTTTCGAGCCCCCTAACGTCTCTCCTGGGGGAGATAGAAATACGCCACTGCTTACTTTCTTGTAAAAAATTTAATTCTGAACAACTTTTGTTGCAAAATTTTTTTCATAAAACGAATAGTTTTTGCGTCGTTCAGCCATAAGTAGCTCCTACTCTAGTAATCCAATGTATAAAACATATTTGAAAAATGGCAATCTTTCGAGCCCCCTAGCGCCTCTCCTGGGGGAGATAGAAGTACGCTGCTACTTACTTTCTTGTAGAAAATTTAATTCTGAACAACTTTTGTTGCAAAATTTTTTTCATAAAATGAATATTTTTTGCGTCGTTCAGCCATAAGTAGCTCCTACTCTAGTAATCCAATGTATAAAACATATTTGAAAAATGGCAATCTTTCGAGCCCCCTAGCGCCTCTCCTGGGGGAGATAGAAATACGCTGCCACTTACTTTTTTGTAGAAAATTTAATTTTGAATAACTTTTGATTGAATAATTTTTTGATACAATCAGTAATTGCTGCAGCGTTCAGCTTTAAGTAAATCTCTACTTTCCATTTAAACACATGCAGGAAGTAGGACATCGAGACTGAAAGTAGAGAAAATATGTGTGATTAACTGAAACAATGACAAGTTGCAACACGTCAATAATTATGTATGAATGTGGTGCAGCTTTGGTTTTTAATCCTTTTTTCTTTCTTTTCTGAATTAAATGTTGAAGTGATAGATTTTTCTAAATGAAATAATCGTGACTAAAATGTTTTAAATAGTTTCGTGTACCTATAAGTTATAAATTTTGAATTTTGGATAAACTTATTTAAAATATTATTTCTTTAAAATGAGTGCGAGTGCGAGTAAAATTACTCAATTTTTTAAACCAAAAAATCAAAATGTAAATGCAGTATCAGTTCGGGATTTGAGTAATGTCTCCGAGGAGTCAAATGCAGCATCTACATCGATTGAGAGTCCAGCAATAAAACGACACAAGCATGATATGTCACAATCATCAGCATTTGAAAAGGTAAGCCGAAGTCAGTTTATAGTTTAATTTAAATTAATAAACTTTATTATTTTTTATAAAATTAAATATTCAAAGCCCTTTTTGTAATTATTTATTTATTTATTCTATTTTTAGGGTCCTCCTAATGACATTGCAAGCTTTAGTTGTCGGGATTTGACGGACATTGAAAAGTACGAAGTTCTTGTAAATGTGTGGATGCCGGATAGTGCATTCAAATTTCCAAGCTCTGGTAATCGAAACTTAAAATTTCAACATTCATGGTTTCAGTCTTTTAAATGGTTAGTGTATTCAGCGAGTGAAGATGGAGCATACTGCAGATATTGCGTCCCATTTTCTAAAGTATCTGTTGGCAAAGGAAGTCATGAGACATTAAATTCATTCATTCGTACTGCTTTCCAAAATTGGAAGAAGGCAATTGAAAAATTCCAAGAGCATCAGAATAAGCAATATCATGTAGGCGCTATTGAAGATGCAAAAAATTTTAAAGAAATATATGAAAACCGTAAGAATGATGTGATGGTTGAAATTGACAAGGGTAGAAAAATTCAACAGCTTGAAAATAGGAATAAGTTAATTCCCATTGTTCGTACTATTTTATTTTGTGGTAGGCAGGGGCTTGCATTAAGAGGTCATCGAGACGACGGCTTATTAAACTTAAATATGCCAGAAGAAAATGATGGAAATTTTCGGGCGCTTCTCCGCTTTGCAATTGAAAGTGGTGATTTTGATTTACGAGAACATATTAAAACTGCCAATGCAAATGCAACCTACTTGAGCAAATCCATTCAAAATGAAATTATTGAGATTGCCGGAAAAGTAATTACATCAAAAATTACAAAACGTGTTAATGAGGCGAAATATTTTTCAGTAATTGCTGATGAAACCACGGACGTGAGTGGTATTGAACAATTTTCAGTTTGTGTGCGATACGTCGATGTAATTGGCAAAGAATATAAACTTCGAGAAGATTTCTTATGCTTTGTTCCTGTTGTTGACGTTACAGGAAAAGGTCTTGCACAAACTTTACTCGCAACACTGAAAAACATTGGTGTAAATCTGGCCTATATGAGGGGACAAGGCTACGATGGGGCTCGTGCTATGAGTGGCTCATTGAATGGTTGTGCTGCAAAAGTTAAAGAGTTATACCCTGAAGCAATTTACGTTCACTGCGCCAACCATAATTTGAATTTAGCTCTTTCTCATGCTTGTGAAATACCCTCTATTCGAAATTGTATTGGAACAATTAAGGAAACTATCAACTTCTTTCGTCAATCAACAAAATCTGGTACTGTTTTAAAGGAGCAGATACAAGCATCTTGCCCAAATGCTAAACAAATACGCCTGCTAAAATTCTGTGAAACACGTTGGGTAGAGCATTTAGAGTCGCTAAGTCTATTTTATGATGTACATGAATATATTTGTGCAGCCCTGGAAATCCTCAATGAACAAAACACAAAAACTGAAGGAGTTAAACCTCATTCATTACTTGCATCGATACAAGCTCCTCAATTCCTCGTTGCTTTAACAGTTTTGAAACCAATATTTGCTTTAATAAAGTCTCTTAGTGTTTATCTTCAGAAGGAGGGCTGCGATTTGAGCTGTTGTGTTACATACGCAAATAATGTGTATGACGAAGTTGAAGAGATGCGCCAAAATGCTGTAGCAAAATTTGGACTCATCTTTAGAGCAGCTGAAGAACTAGCGCAAAAAATTGGAGTTGACATAGTAGTCCCACGGAGAGTAGGACGGCAGCAAAATCGTGACAATTATGTAGGAGGTGCAGAAGAATATTTCCGTTGTTGTATCTTTGTTCCTTTTTTGGACCACTTACTACAGCAGCTAAAATCAAGGTTTCTTGAACATCGGAAATTACTCTCATTAATTCAAAAGGGGAAGCGCGGTTAAATGGGTTGGCACTGTTAAACGTCCATAGAGATGTTGAAGTGACTTGCCAAGAGGTAATCGACTTAATGGCAAAAATGCCTCGCCGATTAAATTTCACATTGTAAAAAAATTATAAAAAATAATAAAAATTTCAAATTTTCTGTTTTATTTATGAGGAATTTTTTTTTTTTGAAAACCCCCCCCAAAATTTTTTTCTGTATCCGCGCCTGAACAGCACTGATACTTTAAATGCATCAAAACTTGACTTAACAGAAGAGATGAGTATACATCCACTATCTAATGGTCTAGAGGCATCTAATGGCAATAGCTTACCGACAGATTTGTTGCAATCTCTTAATGATTTTGAAGAAGCTTGTAATAAATTGGATTTCGTAGGTGTAATTGGTGCATCCTCATAAACTATTATATAGTTAATTGTATAGTATAGTATTGAGATAAGAATAAGGAAATTATTAATATTTTCCTTATTCTACCTGTATATAAGTATGCAATTCTTTGATTAGTTTTCCATCGACAGTAA